>JAOTQH010269706.1:0-10770 GCA_025631255.1 Cornus kousa | reverse complement strand
AATTTGATACACCACCAATCCCTTGGGACGATCCCTACTCACCCTAGCTATATTTATATAGTGAAAGGTAGTAGTGGTATTTATAAATTTAAAACTCTTGAACTGAGCCACGCTAATCTTAGCTCACTCTCAAACTTGATGGTAGTGCTATAGAAGACCGGTCAACACGCTGCCCAGTGGTGGTGCATTGTGGTATATGTTCTCCTACTGAATTTTCAACAACGATAAGGCCGGATTTCTTGGGAACAACTTGAGTAGGGCTTACCCACTTGCTATCTGAGATGGGATAGATGATTCCCGCATCTAATAGATTGATCACTTCTTTCATAACCACCTCTTTTATGTTTGGATTCAACCAGCGTTGTACCTCTCTAGAAGGTTTGGCATTGCCCTCCATATGAATACAGTGCATACAAATAGAAGGGTCGATTCCTTTCAAATCAGCTACTGCCCAGCCAATAGCTTCTTTGTGCTCTTATAGCACCTTTAAAAGGCTATTTTCTTTGGACCTTGGAAAGGTTTGATGCAATGATGACTGGAAGAGTTTTATTTGCACCAAGAAATACATACTTGAGGTGGATCGGGAGCGGCTTTAACTCAAGTTACGGTGGAGATTTCAATGAAGGTACCGGAGGAATGCTGGAAAGTTGAGGAAGTGGTTCTCTTGGCACTTTTCAAGATGGAAAGTCCCTAATAGCACCAACTTGGAGTAAAAAATTTACTTCTTGGGTGGATTGGTCGATATCAAAGTTTGCAAAGTCAAAATAAGACATACAAGTTTCAAGAGGATCCTTGCTTAAAATGAAGGGGAGGGATTCTTCAACCACTTCATCTAACACATTAATGAGAAAACAGACATCCTCATCGGTAGGATGTTGAGTTATATGGAAGATGTGGAGTTTGACCTGCATTTTTCCAAAGGTGATATCCATCACCCTGGTTCGGCAATTTATTGAAGCATTAGCCATAACTAAGAAAGGCCAACTGAGGATCATGGGAATATGTTTCTTTGGATTATGGACCGGTTTTGTGTCAAGAACCACAAAGTCTTCCAGGAAGTAAAATTTATCCACTTTGATTATCACATCTTCGAGAATACCCGTAGGTGCTTGACTGATCTGTCTGTGTGCTGCAAGACCACGGTGGTTGGTTTAAGGTCTCCCAACTCAAGTTGTAAGTAAATTGAATAAGGAATCAAGTTCACACTCACTCCTAAGTCAAGGAGGGCATTTTTTATCTTGTTGTCACCAATGACACATAAGATTGTTAGGGTACGCGGATCCTTATACTTTGAAGAAGTGTTGTGCTGAATTATCGTACTCACTTGTTCAGTTAGTCTTACCTTCTTTGGTAAATGACTTTTGGAAGTGTGTTTTTGAGTACACAAATCCTTGAGAAATTTGGCAAAGGGAGGAATTTGCTTGATAGCATCCAATAGAGGTAAGTTAATCTTTACTTACTTAAAGACCTCCCACATGTCCTGAATTTTACAGCTTTTATTCCCAAAATGTGTCGACTCTTGGAGACGTTGAGGAAACTGAGCCTTGGGCTCATAAAAGGTCTCTACATTTGGGGTAACAAGCTTAGAATTTTTAGTGCTAGACTTTGGATTTTCAAGAGAGAAATTTGGATTAGATGAGCTGTGATTTGGATTTTTTGGAAGAAGAACTTTTTCACCATTTCCTCCATCAACCTTATTGTCCACAATTCGACCACTCCGAAGTGTGGTGATTGCTTGCACATGTTCATGAGAAGGTCCACTTGTAGGAAGGGTTCCGTCAATCACATGGATCCCTCTAGGATTCACAAATGGTTGAGCAGGAAGTTTTCTCGTATCCTTTTAAAGAAATTGGTTCATTGAAGTAGCTATTTGTCCCACTTAATTCTTAAGTTTATCTATTGACTGAGTATATGAATGAACCATTTGAAGAGTGGGCTACAATGATGTCAAGGGTTGCTTGTTGGATTCTAACATTTGCTTGTTAAACAATTCTATTGCTTATTTGTAGCAAGAATCTCATCAGTTGGAAACACAGGAGATGGAGTAGAAAATTTTGGATTATAGGGTGGATGGTAGCTTGGAAAGGCCTAAAATTGTTGATTTGAAAATTAAGAAGAAGGCTGATTTTGCTGCCTTTGACTCTGAAATGTCGAATTTTTTGGGGCTTGTTGCCTCCATGAAAAATTCAGATGATTTCTCCATCCCGGATTGTAGGTATTGGAATAATGATTATTTTCGGGCCTGGAAAACATAGCATTTGCCTGCTCTTGATTGTTACTATAAAATTGCTCCGGTGTAGGGCAATCTTCCGAGAGATGGAATGGGCTAAGGTATGATGCACACATCGCACTAACAGAATTTTGAGATGAAGAAGGAGAGAGATGTGGTGTCATTCATTGGTAGAATTTGTGAGCTATGGCATCCACTTAAGAAGATTCTTCCCTTATTGTCATTGGTTGACATGGATTGGTGTTTTTTGAATTAGTTGATGTTAGAGCCCTACGATAATTATGTTGCAATGAGTTTTTACTAAAATTCTCAAGTAAGGTTTAAGCCTCATCCGCATTTTTAGACATGAACATTCCTCCACATGATGAGTCAACCATAAGTCTATATGGCTCAGTTAAACCATCATGGATAGTTTACACAAATTACCATTTTGGAATTAGGTGGTACGGACACTTTCTAAGAAAGTCTTGAAGTCTTTCCCAAGTCTCATGGAGTTGTTCCGATTCCCATCGATTTATGAAAAACTAAGGATGAAACACCTCATTTGATTGGTCTTACTCGCTAGATAATATTTTTTAAGGAATTCTTGTTGCAATTGTGCCTATGCAGTGATGGAATTTGTAGCAAGGGAGTTCAACCAATATTTTGCCCTACCTTTTAAAGCAAACGGGAAGAGACGCAAATACAGTGCATTTTTAGGAAAGCCCCTTATTTTGATGATAGAGCATATTTCAAGGAACTCATCAAGATGCTTATAGGGATCTTTATTTTCAAAGCCATAAAAGGATGAAAGCATTTGAATTGTGCTAGATTTAATCTCATATTGGGCTGCATCGATGTTTGGCATCACTATGCAAGAAGGAGAGGCATAAGTTGTAGGGATGATATGGTCCCAAAGAGTCATAGCCATAGGTACCACATTTAGGATTTCAGCCCTTTCAAGATTGATTTCCACATGCCTCAAATTTTCTTCATTTCCTGCCATGGTATTAAATTAAAGTTCGATTCCTCTTATATTTTTGGATTCCAGGAAGGTTTCTTCTAAGAGTCCTTTCAAGTAAATTTATGTCAATTAGTTCTTCAAGAGTTGGCAAAGATAATGACCTATAGCCCAACATCAATAACACAATTTACACAACAAGCACAATACCTTTTCACCATAATATCCACATACAATGTTCCCTTTCTTCTTAATTATCAACAAAACAGAAAATAAATGGCCGTGACAAGGACCGATGCTTTGTAAAACAGAAAAATAAAAACAGCCTCGACAAGGGCTTCACAATAAAAAAATCACTAAATTATACATATGCAAAATATTCACAACTTTTAAAACTAAAACTTTGAAAAACTTACTTGGAGTCCTTTAGACTTACAATTTTTAATTTCTCCTTGGCAAGCCTTGAGTTCCTAGAATCTCACAAGAGTACTTAAACACAAAAATCACCAAAACCAACTGAAAAATATCTACGTAACACTATAGTTATAATCAAACCAAAGGTAATCTTTAAATCTCGGTTACAAAACCGTTAACAATCCCCGACAACTGCGCCAAAAATTGGTGGTTGAAATATGTTTACTAAAAATAATCAACACTTAGAATAGCACAAATCATTGTAAAATAGGGCTATCGTAAAAGTAAGTTGAACCACAAGGATTGCTAGTTTATGGCAACTAAGGTTGTCAAAATCACTTTGCTTGATGAAAGAGGTGTAAAGTTTGATTTATTTGTCACTTAGAACTAGGAATTATAAATTGTATATAACAGTAAATTGAATGCAGTTAAGATGAATTAAACTTTTATAGATAAGGCTAAAGAAATGAATCCACCACCAACCATATAAACATACTTACTTGTAATTAACTTGGGGAACAACTTATGTATGTGACCTATTATGTAGTAATACATGATTACTACATTATCTTCAAAAAATTTGTAAGATCAAGAATTAAGTATAATCCATCAAAGCTTTACATGATTTAACTACCTAGACTATGGTGTAGCTAAGACATGCTCACTAAGTTATGGACTATCAAAAACCTCAATAAATATGATGAGAGCACATGAAGTCAAAAAATAAGCATAATTCATCAAAGGGAGGCCCTAAGCTATGGACTATCAAAATTTTCATATAACATACCATTAAAAACCATTTCATAAATCTCATTTTCATTCTCACTATGAAGATGTAAGCAATATAATCATGAGAAAATACAATCAAAGACAAGACAATAAGTTCAACACAATCATTTAATGAAATGAAGATCCATTACAACTTGTGTAAATGTCTAGACTATGAAACTATCATATACATACTTCATTCCCCAAATCAAAATATAACTAGAGCATGCTTACAAGTAAAAGCTTCATCACCTCCATTAGAAGGGAATTAGTTACCCATAGTAGCAAAGGAGGAAGAGGTTAAAGAACTCAGCCCTTCCATTTTCGCCACCTTCAGCAAAAAGACAACAAAAACCCACAAGAACTCTCAAGAACTCAATATTTCTCTTTCTAGAATAATCCTCCAACAACTCAATAATCTATTTTACAATGATCACCCTTTCTCATATAGGCAAGATGTCTATCAAACCTCCTCAAAATCGAGGTCTATGTCCCCTAAAATTATTTTACCAACAACCCAATTAAGGAGGGAATAAAATTAAAAGGTTTAAAATGCCAGCTGGGTCTGCAGATCCTGGACAAGTGCTCGTCCAATGAAGGGATGAGCGCTATTAATTAGGCTTCTACTCACTGGTCCGGCTTGAATCTGTGTTGCACGGACGAGCACTTATATAATGAAGGGAGAAGCACTTGTAATTACATTTTCTTTTCTGCCTCAAGTTAGAGCACTCGTCCATGAGGGACGAGCGCTTGTGTGACATGGTGCGTGCGCCGTGTGCTCATAAATGCCAGACGAGCGCTCGTAAGGCTTTGGATGAGCACTCGTCTATACCTTATAAATTTTCCTTTCTCTTGCTTTGAACTTCTTTCAATTCTGCAAGCTCTTGATCCTCTTTTTCCTTGGTCTTGGTTTTGGGGCATTGAGTCCATCTTCTACCTTTTTGTTTTGTAGAGTGTATCTATGAGAAAAATTTGGCAAATTCCTCTTAGAAATTATATGATGCTAAGGCCTGAAATGACTTGATCTTCAAAAAGCCTTTAAGATTTCTATTTTATTTCTTTTTGGGAAATAAACCTGAAAATGCATAAAAACACCAAACTAAAGATAATCTATATAAAATGATCAAATAATCGACTTAACTAATGCAAATAAGGGCACTTGAATATGCAATTTTCGGCACTTATCAATAGATAAGATGTATCAACATTCTAAGTAACTCTGAAGTCTTTTGGTTGCTGTTTTATGGTATATTTAGAAGGAAAGAAATAGCAGGCTTCATGGTTCTACTAATCTTTCAATTAAAGCAGTTGCAAAGACTGCTTTTTTGGAAGTTTGTGATGTACAGAGGATTAATTTCACTGATGTTATATTGTAATCCATTTGTTGAGGTCATATTTTTGTATTAGAAATGGGTTTTTTCATTTAAGCACATGTTCCTGGTTTCTTGTCTTTGTCAATTCTTTGAGGGAATGCCCTCTATGTACCTGTATCATGTTGATTTTTTGAGTAACACACAACTCCAATTATGAAGGGGGAAAAAAAAAAAAAAAAGTCATTCCAATTTCTCTTCTAAGCAAGCAGAATCTATCTTCTTATTTAAGATGTATCATTCCAAATATAATTTACAAATAATTCATATGAATGTAATGCATGAAATATATATATATATATATATATATATTTAATCCTTGAAAATCATGCATTAAAAATAATTTGCATAATTGATGAATACTTGAACTATAATAAAAGAAAATTTCCATAATATATGAACAAACCATGAAACAAATAATCAATCAATTCATAGTATGGAAAGATTATGTAGAGTTTTACTAATTACCTTGCCATTGGGGTTGTTCCCAAGTATAATTCTTCCTTCCTAATCATTGAATGAAGAAGATGCCATCAAGTAACCCTATAAGGAAAGGTTACAAATTCTCCTTTTAGTACCCAAATTTTCTTGGGTCCATATGAGTTAGGCAATGGAACATAAGTTCCTTTTGGAACCCAAATCTTCGACCTCAACTTCTTTCTAAATGGACAATTATGAATCTTAAGTCCTAATCTTTTACAATAATTGCATTTAGAGGATTGAGTACCACTCTCGACAAAATGATCATACAAAGGCTTTCTTCTTCTTAACAAACATGCATCGCTAGTGTGAGGATCATATTGTATCTCATTTTTGAAAAAGACATCTATTTGATTTTCAAGCATAGTACTCAAGTTCTCTTTTCCTTTAATTGTCTTTTCCAAAGTGCCATTTTCAACATCAATAACTTCCTTTAAAAAATTATACTCGAAAACACAATCAATTGATGGTAGCTCTTTAGATAATACATTGTCCTTTTCCTTTTTCAAGGACTCATTTTCAATTTGCATAATTTGTAATTCTTGCACAAGATATTGATTTTTCATATTAAAAGAATCATTTTTCATTTGGACTTTTTCATGTCTTTGAGAGAAATTGTGATTTTCCTTTTTAAGAGAAGCACATTTCATAATCATTTTTTTTCTAGCACACCATGTAACTCTTTAAACGCATCATGCAAGTTATTATGCTTATCAACTAGCTCATTATAGGTAGCATTTAAATCAAAAGAATCATTGTTGGAATTTACCTCTTCTTTGGAGGCCGTAAGACACAAGGTATCATCTTTATAATTTTTAATTCCTCTATGATGACACTTGCTTCTTTGCTCGAAACTTGAGGAGTTATATTCTTATATTGCGTTACCACATCTTCTTTACTATAGGAGTATAAGTAATTTCTATCAAGGACATTCAAATGGTTAAGATGTAAGTAGATTAAGAATGCATTTCATGATAAGATACATTGTCTTTAATGCTAAGAGAATCATATTCATTAAGGTGCATATTTAATTCCTCAACTTGACATATACCTTCATAGGTTAGTTCAAGTGAGTTCCAAATATCTTTAGCCATTCTACAAAGGACAATTTTATTGAACGCATTTTTGCTTAATGCACAATAGAGATAACATATAGCTTTAACATTGCATTGAGTTAATCTATGCTCATTTTTAGATCATTCCCCTTTAGATTTAGGAATTTTATTTCCTTCAAAAACTTTGATTGGGATATGATCAACATACTCTATAACTTTCTATATATCAATATCAATATCAATACTCTCTAGAAATACCCTCATTCTAATTTTTCCAATAAATATAATCGTTTCCATCAAAACAATAAGGCATATAAATGGATTGTTCTACTAAGTGTGTGATACTACCATTGTTGGCCATGATCGTACTTTAAGATGGTTAAGTCCTTTTAAATAGAGTTAGGCTCTGATACTAATTGTTACCCAAGAATTGACTCTAGAGGTGGGTGAACAGAGCAAATGGCCAATTTTCACAAATTATAGAAATATAATTTCTAATCAATAATATAACTAATTATGCAATAATCAACATATGAAATCAAGATATGAAAGTAAACAATTTATAGCACAATTGTAAAAGCGATAAGGGAAGAGAAATTGTAAACCATAACATGGTGATTTTTACGAGGTTCGAAAACTCCTACTCCTCGGCTCAAGATCCCTCTTGAGACTTCACAGTCCACTATAGTTTCTCTTTACGGGTGGAGAGCAAACCTTTATATGAAGCAACACCTTACTTCACTTTGTTAAGATACAACCTCTCTTAATCTTTCTTTGGGTCAAACCAATCCTTACAAATTGAAGCTAGCTTACTTCTTCTTAATTGGGCCACACAAGCCCTTATAAATGAATATCAAATTTGTCACATACAAATATATCTCTCAAAGATTGATATGCAAATTAAAGCTCATACCTAAAGTATATATGAATATAAATTAAGCTCAATACTCTATAAAAAATATGAATGAGGAAAATGATTTAAATAAAGAACAAAAACTTTTATGAACTCAATAAGATCTTTGAAGTGAATAATAGAGCAACAGCTCTTTGAGGATTAGAACTAGAGCAAAAGCCCTATGAATCCTTAGTTAAATGTCTCAAGATTAATAGAAGAATGAAATGAAAGAGAAGATGAGAACAAAAGCTCTCTTTATAATGTAATGTCTCTTAAATGATGTGTATATAATGCTTAGACATACCCTTAGTATTTATAGAGGTTTTAGAGGCTGAAAAATGAAGCAAAAGGAAGACAGTACAAAGCACAAGACAAAAGAGCCATTGGATTTGAATTTTCCATAAGGAGCAGGCTCTGTCTTGAAGGGAGTCAGCTCCCTTCGCTTTGAGAGCTGACTCTCCATGGCATGGAGCCAGCTCCCTACCTCTAAGAGCCTACTTCCTAATCATGGGTCTGGCTCCCTTGCTAGGAGTTTGAATTTTCATGAAAAAATGGCTACTGGAATGTTAAGAGCTAGCTCTACTTGAATGAAGTTAACTCCATTAATGGGCAGAACTTAAAATGGACATAACTTAGTCCATTTAACTCCAAATGAGGTGAAATCTCATTTTCTTGAAGTTAACTTTCTAATGCCACTAGCCTTACTCAAAAATTCAAACCACAGAAATAGTTATGCCTGTTTTAGTGAAACTTATTCAGAATTTTCGCAGACCAGAAATATGCATCTTGTGATGGATATATCTCACTCAATTCAAATCCAATTTAGGTGAATTTTGAGTCTAAAATCAAAGGCTTGAAGTCATCTTTCCAATACTACTGGCTCTACTTAAAAAATCCAACTAGAAAAATATTTATAACAATTTTAGTACAGGCTGGTTTGAAAATTACTTATTATGAGATAGCCATCTTTCTAGCACCTAGGACTTTCATATATGGTTCAATTCAGTTCAAGTCCAGTTTCTAAGAGTTTAGGGACAAATAAGGATGATAGATATGAAATGCATTGTGTTCTAGAGCCATTTACCAAATCATGGTAACAAAGGCTTTAAAGATGAAAGATTAAGTTCAATGCCTTTACCTTTACTTTCTAGAGACCAAAATAAATCTTATGATTAATGTGTATGGTCCTAGAATTTCTAACTTAAATGTTAAGTCCTTTCAAAGCTTAAGCAAGCTTGAACTAACTCATTCTTTAGCAATGACCTCATATGTCAATTAGATGTGAATAAAGTTCATAGTCTATTGCTAATAGTCATAGGAACTTATGAACGATGTAATGATATGCATAGTCCTATAGAGATGAGCTTCAAATGTATTCATAAAGACTTTAACATTAAATCCTAAACACTCACCATCCTATCTACCCTTTCTTTATGCTTTGTCCATAATCTTTAGGCTTTAAGGTATTCTTGTTTTCTTTATTCCTTTGAGTTATTTTCTTACTCTTTGTAGTCCAAACTATCTTTGGATGCACTTTGCATTTGGTTCCTTGCAACTTCATGTCTTCATTGTATTCATTTATTTTTTTGATGTGATCTTGAATAATGGAATACTTTGAATGATACTTAGTGCTTCATTGAGGTCATTCTTTGAATGTAAATAATCTATATAATACTCAATGTAAACATTAGTCCTTAAACACTATTAATGGTTTGTTATCATCAAAACACCTAGATTGTCATTGGATGAAATCCTTAAGGTCAACAGTATCACTCACTTCTTCCACTTAGAATTTTTATTTAAATTCTTTAAGTGTTAGGCGATCGGCTAATGGTGCCACTTGCCTCTTTCACTTGGAATTTTTGTTTGAATTCCTTAAGTGTTAAGCGACCGACTTATAGCTCCAAGCTTAGCTAAGGGGGATTTAAGTGGTGTGATGGCTTTGTCTTCCTTTTAGCACTTTGGTTGCCTTCATAGAGCCTATGGCGGTGCTTGGATCGGTAACTTTTGCCCCTTAATCTTATCACGTGAACGGCTCTTTACTGTGACCATAGTGGCCTAACGCACTCGCATGGCCTCCTTTTCCTCCATTTGTAAGTAGCTTTGTGCTTTTTGTCCCATGTCTCCCATACTGTTAGGTGTCTTGCACACTAATGCACCGTGGACCAGAGTGCCAAGGACGAGAGCCAGGTTAAAAACCTCAACTGCTGCTCACTAATCACATCCTTCGACCAGGCTCAGCTTGAGGTTAAACCTAGTGAGAAAAGCCTCTAGCCTCTCTCCCTTATGTTGCCTCATAGTGAACAAGTTGGACACACTCATCTAGATCTGTTGATTGCTAAAATATTTTATCATGAACACCTCACATAATCGGTGAAAACCCTTGATGGACCTTCTCAGCAAGTGCTTGAACCACTTAAGAACTAGGCTGGTCAAACTTATTTGAAATACTTGGTACATCAGGCCCAGGGATAGCAATTCGTGTTCATGGGTTATAATCGTGTGGTGTCAACCTAAAGGTATTCTACTAAACAACTCAGCCCGAACACGACTCATTTAATAATCGTGTCAGAAACCCTTAACCCTAACCCGACCTGTTTATTAAACAGGTTACACAT
>JAOTQH010269695.1:0-10770 GCA_025631255.1 Cornus kousa | reverse complement strand
TTGCATCTAAGTGAGGTAGAGGTTTCTAATCCACAATTTTCTTTGACTTTTGTGAGTTTTCTTATAAAAGTTGTTAAGTTATTTACTAAATCATGAGTATTGTTTATGGTTGTAGACATCTTATGCGTAATGAGCATGACAATGTGTATAAGGTGTTGAAAATGATAGAAATTGCATTTGAATGCTGGAATGTCAAATATTATGCTGTCTAAATTGTTAATTGAGAGTTTATTAATTTAATTTTGCCAAAATCATGCAAATGAGATATAGATGAATTGTATGAAATTGTGAACTTAACAATGGTATGGTAATCAAAGCATGAAGCATTCATGCATTGCATTGGGCAAAAAAGGGAAATTTTGTTTTGAAATGAAATGAAATAATTTTTGGGAAAATTGTTTTGAAAAGTGTTTGTGAAAACCGGACGTCTAGGAGACGCCTAGTGGTCCGTGCTGTTAGTGTAGTCTAGAGAGGACTAAGGATTGAGTTAACTAGGCCGAATGCGACGCCTTTGAGGTACCTTGTGGTCGTGGATAGTTAGTCAATCCCCCTTTCTTGACACCTTGGAGGTACCTTGGGTCGGATTACACTAACGGTTTGAAAATTGAAACGGTATTATTTTGGAAACGGGGAGTGACATTGCATGGCATGACACATCATTGGCATACTTGGTGTATTCAGTAGTCGATTGATATATGTCTGTTTGTTGATGATATAATGGTTTTCCTTGACTCTCAATATATGATCTCGTTCTCTCGCTTTCTATTCTCTATGTGGATTCACGGAGTCATAAGAGGTGTGTCTTAGACACTTCTTACTGAACGTTTAGCTCACCCCATTATTTATCATTTTCAGGTTCCGGGAAAGAAGTGACGGACGACAACCCACCACAATTCTAGACAGGATTGGGACTTTTGTTTCATTGCATTTTATGTATGTAGCCTAGATCCTTTGTAAAGTCCTAAATACAACTCTTGAAAATGTAAAATTTGTAAATTGATATGTTTTTGTTAAAAATTATAAAGAATCATGTATAAACGTGTTGATATTAATTTTAAATGGATGTTGTAATTTATATTCATTAATCTTGCATGTGTATGGGATGAAATTATTCAGTTTTAAAGCTTCATGGTAGACCTTAATGCACTCTCAGGTTCATAGCAGTCCAGCAACTAAAACTCAGCTCGAGGGGTCATTTTGGTCTACCGAAATGGCTATTTCAGTCGATCGGTTCTTCTAGTAGCTTCAGGTATTGTAAAGGATCACAATCGGTTGAATGGTCGGCTACTTTGGCTGGCCAGTTCAGGAGGGCTCAAGTCAGTCTACCGAAACTCTACTTCAGTCGACCAAACAGTGCTGCCTTTATTCCATTTTGTTCCTTTCTCCAGCAAAGTCCATCCTACGTTAAGGGAAGTTACTTAAAGCTTTTGTAAAGCATAATTATGACCTAAAAATGACATTTGGCATTAGATACGAGGGGATTGACTCAGGTGACCTTGGTTTAGGGAAAGGACCCTATTAACGGTTCGGATCCACGAGTTCGGGTCATTACAAATTTGGTATCAGAGCATTAGGTTTGAAAACCTAAGGACGACGGGTAGGGTTGACCTAAGTGGGACTTGAGTTGATTTAGATGCATTGCATGTTAAAGTCTTTATTGTTTTGAGAAGCATGTTTACTTATTACTTGTTAATATGTTTACAGTTTTGATGGCATGCCTATTTGATAAATGCTTATGTGTTTAAATGCTAAATTTCATGTTACATGGCCATACATGTGAAGCAGTTATATGATCCAACTATGAAAAAGAAATGTGAGAATATTTGAAAGCATGTTATACGTGATGAAATGGCAAGCTGTGAGTATGGGTTATGACATGTAAGTGATGCATAAGGATGAACGGGATATTTAATTTCTCATAGTAATTTAGTGGACTCATTGTTTAAACTAATGAGATAAGACACGGTTGTGTCAAGGGTCATGTTCCAATTATTATTATTATTATTATTATTATTATTATTATTATTATTATTATTATTATTATTATATATAAGTATGTCTTGTATGTATACATATGTATTTTTATACATTTATGCAGTCGAGCATGAGATGGTTGTGTAAGTTTCAACCTAAGTAGTTGAGGAGCTCAGTTGCTCCAAGATTGTCTGGGTGCCTGTTCTTATTGAACGAATGGATTAGTTCATAGATTGAGCTATATTGTGTGTAGCCATATTGATTTTCTTAGTTGCATTTTTTATGGTGTTTAGAGCATGACTTTAGAGCGGGTTCATATTTCATGGCATGGTGCCCTTGTTGCGTGTAAGTTTCATGCGTTGTTATATAGGTTCTGGTGACTGTGGGGGTCAAGTGTGCGGGTGAGGGTTTCAGTATAACTTTAGGAGGTCAGCGGTTACGACTTAGGTCACAGTTTGGTGTAGAGGTTCTTTTCGAATCGGTCGTGGTAGATGTGACGGGGGTTGTTTGAGTCACGAATGTAGTATATCAATTATAGGTGTGTATTGCGGGTGTTCTGGTACAGTCTAAGGGAGCGTGTTGGTTATGGTTGGATGAGAGGTGATTTCTATTTCGGGAACTATAGGAGTGTGTTACGGGTAATTGACTCTCGGTGAGTTGATTGCATGGCTCGACTAACGAGCAGGATTAAGTTAGCACGATTATTGAGAGAGTCTTAAGGTGAGGTATAGTAGTCAGTTTTAACTGTGTAATGTAGGGTTACACGATAAGGCGGGTAGTATGTGGCCATTGGAGTACTGAGTCATTTGCGAACGAAATGAAAGAGGATAGATACTGTATATCTAATGGATTGTGTTTTCAAATTGAAAGTTGTGGACCAGAGTTGAATTTTATGTTGCGTCTGGGGTACGAAAAGGTAGTGTTGGTTGTTTGAGGATCCGAAAAGATAGACTGATGATCAGAATGACTGGGACAAGGGTGGTTTGAGTAGCCGATTAAGTGTTAGTGATTGATTGCATCATTGATGGTTTTGAGGAGACGGTTGGGTGTTGAGTATTATTGGTTTTATGGTCACTTTTGGTTTTGAGGATTTGTCGATATGGCATTGCCGTATAGAGGTTCTTTTTTGGTGGTAAATAGTGGTCGTGTGAGGAGTATCGAGAGTAATGGTTATTTTCTTGTTTTGATGGTGTTGTCTTAAGGAGGTTTGAGGAAGAATTATTTGGTAGTGGCTTGATGGTCTGCTGGGATTGTAGGTTAAACTATTGTTTTGAATGAGTGGCAGTGGAAGTGTTATGGTGAGATGTTTAGTGTTGAGGAGCAGAACGGTTTAAGGTGTGATCCGAATATGGCTTAGGGATTGGGGGTTTTTTGTTGTGTGCTGTCAGGAAGCTGATGGAATTGTGTGCCAATTGAGGCGATGGTGGACGTTTTAGTCTTTAGAACCAGTGAGTGCGATGTTACCGGATAGGCACTTTTTTTTTCTTTTGAGGAGTAGGTGGACTGTTGTGACTAAGGTCACGAGACTTGTATGCACGATGATCGAGGTAGTGTTGCCTAGGAAGGTAGAGATGAATGGGCGGTGAAGTATGATTTTATGGCACAGGGGTTGTCATTTGAGGATGATGGGTTCTAGATGGAATGGGACGCGGTGTTCAAAGGGCTGCTATTATTTCTAGTGTTTGAGTGTCATGAGCATTGGTACTTTTATATAATTGGTCTGGTTAACATGGGTGTTACAGCATAGCGTATGCGAGGTTCCGTGTTTGTGGTGTTTAACGGTCCGTTGCTAGCGAAGTTGCCTAGGTTTGTGTTCATAATTTCATAGTTTCCAGTTGGTTCTTCTCCATGTGCATAAAGAGTTTATTTCATCACTGGTGAGATTGGGTGTCCATGGTTGGACAATTGGTGAGTAGCGTGTGACAGAGTATTGGGTGAATTCAGGTACGAGTCGTTAGTCTCTTATAAAAACGGGGTTCGTTACCCTTTTCATTTGTTCTAGTACTGGTAAGGGCATAATTTATTATGAGTTTTGTTATCCATTTAGCGGTTGCATTCATCAGTGGGTGGACAGACCTGTATGTGGTTTGTTATGTTGTTGGAGTTCATCGGCAAAAGTTTGGTTAGTTTGATCAACTCACTTCTGCAAAGGGAGATAAAGGCTTTAGTTTTTGTAGTGCTTGTTTTGAGAGTGGTTTTGACCTGTGGAATGTGGGGCACGAGTTGCTGAATAAGAAATATGTTTTTGATGTTTGGTACTAGTAGTGATGGCTTGGGAATGTGTCATAAATGACAGTTTGAGGATAATTAGATGATATAATGTGAGTCATGTATTCGGATGTTTCCATAGACGTTTGATTCGAATAATGTCTTGAGGACAAGTGTTGGTGTTGTTTGAGTGATATGTAGCTAGAGAGTGAATGCATGATTACATTGAAGGATAATAAGAGTGATTGACTTTGGTTTTGAGGTTTCAGACATGAGACAGTCGTGTTGGGAGTTTTGAAGAGGTAAAAATCAAACTGAAGGATGTTATAAAGTTGTTTACCTGGTATGGGTGCTAGGGGATCATTAGAGAGTTCTTACGCTGGTTAATGATTGTGACGTTTGGTGATATGATTATTTCTGGATTGTTCGAAGCTATGTGATTAAAGTATAATTAGGATTTTTAGAGCTAGTATGTGACTTTATAGTTGTCAAGATTATGTAGGGTGGTGGATGGATAGTGAGTGGATCGCTTGGTTGTGTTGTGGACTGTGTGAGATTTTATTTGAGGTTTAGACCCGAAGATAGGAATGACGTCTGTACTGAGACTGGATTGAGGATGAGAATGGCCTGGCCAACCATTTCTCTTGAATCAGTCCCTCTTTAGCACGATGTCGGGTCAAAGGTTAATGACTGTTTTGACTTGTTAGTGACAGTAAAAGAATGGTATTGTGTGTCGTGTCAGTGTGACAGCGTGGACTCAGATGATTTATCTCGGGTAATGAGGTATATTAGGTAGGACAAAGTGTCCGATAAAAGGTTGTGGTACGATCATTGATTATTTAAGATCTTGTTTTCAGGATTTGTCTCCGGGGTATAAAATAGTGTTCTTTACTAATTTGGTGACTAATGTTTATGCAGTTGTTAGGAGAATTGTTGTTTGGTCATCTTGAGGTTGAAAAGTTTAATGATTATCGTATAATGTGGTTTGTAGTCATTGGTATAGTTATGTGATGGTATAGTTGTGTGTTTGGTGGCGAGTGTTGGTCTGATAGAGATGTGCAGATCGGAGTTGTGCTTGGTTATGAGATGGACGAGATTCCTTGTCTTAAGTTTTGTGTGTCCATTGAAGAATGAGTTTGGTTTGGACGATTGTTGTGTTTGGTGGTTTGATGACTGTTCTTTTCTCGGGCTTTGGATTCCTTTGTGGCAATGTAGAGTGGGCCGATGTATGTTTTGAGTTGAGTGTAATGTAAAATGTACCAATTGGTTAGGTGTTACGAAGTTGTGAGGAATTAGAACCCTCAAAGAGTGGTGAGTTTTGGGTTTTGGTGGCAGTGGTTTCTTATTGCCTGGTGATGTCTGATGTCAAGGCAATAAGGCTGGTAGCCTCATAAAGAAGGTGTGTTGCTGTGGATCTCCTTCTTTAAGGAGGATAGATTTCAAGGATGAAATCTTTTAAGGAGGGTAGATTATAATATTTTTTATTTTTGCCATTTTTCATTTTTGGAATTTTATATTTTTATAAGGGCATTTTTATCTTTTTTTGTTTTATGTACTGGACACCATGGGGTGTGCTGGGTGTCTCCGAGAGTTGGTTAGGGCATTTCTTTGAGTTCTGGACTCTTAAAAATGCAATGGTGGTCAATTTCACACTTCTTCATTTTTCAGGAGGGACGGTGCCGGGCGAGACCCGCTACCGGAATTATTGTGTACGAGGGTTGTGTCTCTGGTCATTTACAGACCATGCATAATTATTTTATGTATTAATTAATTATTTAGAAGCAAAATTGTGTGGTGGAAGAGTAATTAAAACAAATGTATAAATTGTGGGGGAAAAATAAAAAGAAAAAGATATTTTTAAGTGGTGGGACCCACCACTTCAGTCCTTTAGTGGCCAAGAGGCCATTTGAAGCCTCAAATTCTCTCTCTCCCATAAGCTCCCTTTTTTCTCCCTTTTCTTGTTCATTTTTCTTTTTCTTTTCAAGCAAAATTCAAGCTTCAATTACTCTTTCATTCCTTAGAATTTTTGGGTGCCGTTTGTGGCAAATAAGAAAGCACGGCGAGATCTATGCGTTGATAAGAGCAATTCATCACTTTGGCCAACCCTTGATTTTTGAATTTTAGGACCCATTTTGGGGACTTTTGCATCTTAAGAGGTAGAGGTTTCTAATCCATAATTTTCTTTGACTTTTGTGAGTTTTCTTATAAAAGTTGCTAAGTTATTTACTAAATTATGAGTATTGTTTATGGTCATAGACATTTTATGTATAATGAGCATGACAAGGTGTACAATGTGTTGAAAGTGATAGAAATTACTTGTATTGTTTATTGATTTTGATTATATGCAACTGAATACTTGAATGTCAAATGCTATGTTGTCAAAATTGTTAATTGGGAGTTTATTAATTTAATTTTTCCAAAAACATGCAAATGAGATATAGATGAATTGGATGGAATTGTAAGCTTGACATGGTATGGTAATCAAAGCATGAAGCATTCATCCATTACATTGGGCAAGAAAGGAAAATTTTGCTTTGAAATGAAATGAAATAATTTTGAGAAAATTGTATTGAAAAGTATTTGTGAAAACAGGACGCCTAGGAAGCGCCTAGTGGTCCGTGGTGTTAGTGTAGTCTAGAGAGGACTAGGGATTAAATTAACTAGGCCGGATGTGACGCCTTGGAGGCACGTGGTTATGGATAGTTAGCTAATCCCCCCTTTTCGTGACACCTTTTCGTGCATTGGGTCGGATTACACTAACGGTTGTGGAAGTTGAAATGGTATTCTTTTAGAAACGGGGAGTGACATTACATAGCATAGCACATGATTGGTGTATTTGGTGAATTTGGTAGTTGGTTGATAAATGCATGTTTATTGATCTTACAGTGATTTTACTTAACTCCTGAGATATGATCCTGTTCTCTTGTTTTCTATTCTTTATGTGGATTCACGGGGTCATAAGAGGTGTCTCTTAGACACTTCCTACTGAGCGTTTAGGAGGTGTCTAAAAGACACGTCTTCTGACGAACAACCCAGCATAATTCTAGACGGGATTGGGACTTTTGTTTTGTTGCATTTTGTGTATGGAGCTTAGATCCTTTGTAAAGTCCTAAATGCAACTCTTGAAAATGTAAAATTTGTAAATCGGTATGTTTTTGTTAAAAATTATAAAAAAATCATGTATGAACATATTGATATTAATTTTAAATAGATATTGTAATATATATTCATTAATCTTGCATGTGTATAGGATGGAATTATTCAGTGTTAAAGCTCTATGGTAGACCTTAGTGCACTCTCAGGTTCATAGCAGTCCAGCAGCTAAAACTCAGCTATACTGGTCATTTCGGTCGATCAAAATGGCTATTTTGGCCGATCGGTTCTTCCAGTAGCCTCAGCTACTGTAGAGGATCACAACCGTTCGATCGGTTAGCTACTTCGGTCGACCAGTTTATGAGGGCTTACTTCGGTCGACTGAACTGTGCTGCCTTATTCTATTTTGTTCTTTCTCCAGCATGGTCCATCCTACGTCAAGGGAAGTTGCTCAAAGCTTTTGTAAAGCATAATTATGACCTAAGAATGACGTTTGACACTAGATATGAGGGGATTGACTCAGGTGACCTTGGGTTCGGGTGAGGACCCGGTTAATGGTTCGGACCTACGGGTTCGGGTCATTACAAATTTAATAGTAAATCCATCCGGTATATACTCCCATATCCTGACAATGGTGCATTTAAATCCATAATCCAACAATTGATGCAACATGTATATTTATATGTTAAATAAATCTAGAAATAGCATGGTATAAATCATACATATATTTAAGCAATGATGACAATTTAAATAACATGCAATTAACTTACACCACACGTAATTAACCTACATCTCAATTAACTCATATAAATCCTCAGTCCTAATAAAAATCATTTAAACACTTATTTCAATTGTTAAAACAATTAAATAAATCAAAACATCCATTAGATAACTTAAAAGTTATTTACAAATTTACATTGTCCAATTCCTTAGCACATTAAAGTATATTATGCATTCTGGGAATTTTTCCAAGTCCATTTAACTCATAAAATAATTAAAAATAGGTTAAAACAAATTCTGGAACTCCAAAACGTATAAACCCAGTCCCAGCCTAATTGAGTAGGCTCTTTCACAGAAGGAGACGACTTAATTACCAACCCAGTCGGCTTGTTCTTAAACGAGTCGGCTCATTCCTCATCCAAATCGACCCAGTTCCAACTGAGTCGACACATTATCAACTCAATCGGCTCAGTTGAAACTGACTCAATTCATTCCTGCTATAAGTCGTCATCTTCATTTCTCTAACCTCTGCAACTCCTCCAAACTCCATTATTATAGGTCCTAAGCTTTGGTCTAAGTCCCATGCATCCTAATTAATTTATTTTAAAGCCTTTATATATAATTACATCAATTTAAAACAAAATTCATGCATCAAAGCAATAAATTATAAAAATTACATGGAAACTATAAACATATAAAATATACATTGTTTTAATATGATTTTAGCATGCATACATGTTTAATAATTTTAATTAATCTTCCCGAATTTTTCCTAAGCATGTATAGAACACATGATCTAAGAAGAAGAGATAAAAGAAAAACTTGTTTTAAGGTTTCAGATTGAAAACCTTAACTTTCTTCTTCATTTACTTTTTTGGTGACCTCTAGTTGCCTTTACAGCCCTCTGCTGCTCCTAGTCTAGCCCACAAGCAAGCCTTCTTTCTCCCTCCTAAGGTTCGGCCTTGAACCTTTAGCCAAAACCTCCTTCTTTCTCTCTTTATTTTCCTCTCTAAACTCTCTGCCTTCTCTAATACATGAATAGGGTTTTGTAACTATAATACTTAATCCTAATTATACCCTAAGTTTGATAATATCAAGAAAAATAAAGAAAATGGAAAATATAATAAAAAAGGGAACTAACTACATACACATATATATAATCCTACATCAGATACACGTGTGTGTGTGTGTGTGTGTGTGTGTGTGTGTGTGTAACATAATCCTTAATATGTATATATAACTAACTATCCATATATATATTATTACTAAAACTATTACTACTACTACTAATAATAATAATAATAATAATAATAATAATAATAATAATAAGAATAAGAATAATTTAACTATTCATATATATATGGGTGAAGTGCAAAAAAAAACCCCCAAACTTTGCTCTTCTCCCTAAAAACCCCCCATTGAACTTCTATTTTTACAATAAACCCTTTAAACTATTTCAATTTTTACAATAAACACTACGCAACACTGTTCCGACAAGTTATGTCTGTGAAATACGCACGTGGCCTATGCTATAATTTAAAAATAGCAATTTTACCCTTATTTAATAAATCCCCAAATTGAACCCTTTTTCAGTCTATAGTTAACCATAGCTTGCTCCCTATTAGCTTCCTTCCTTAACGCCATATCTCTTATGGAGGTCTCATTCAACAATCAGTAACATCCTTCTTAAAATTGTAAAATAGAGATGAAATAAATATACAAGTCATATATATATGTGTGTATATATATAGTTACACAGACCTGAGACCCAAGGATCCCATCACAAAATTCAAATACTATCGACTTCATCTGCACCTTCGATCATAAGATCAATAATATTTTTCTTAATTTTTCAAAATCACCTGTTTGCTTCTTTCTTTAACGTGCCTCCAAAATTTCTCTCTACGACCAGTTTCCACCAACACCGAAGTCGGCGTAATATCGCCTCCCCTCACCACCACTCAACAGAGGGCACTTTTCATAGCCTACCGTCATTATTGCAATATATATATAACTGAACAGTGGCCTTTTAAGAAGCTAGACCACAGATCACCATTCTATTCTTCTCCAAATTCAAGTTCTCCAAATGGCGTCGCAGCCGTTTTGTTTGTGATGTGGCCGTTGCTCGTCAAAGAGTTTTATAAGGAGAAATTAATTACTCAGGTGTTGAAGATTGGAGTCGGAGGTATGGAAATCCAAATTTAGGATTATTGTGGAGAGAGATAAGATAGAGAGTTGTAGGGAGCTTCACTCCGCCAAATTAGGTTCCAATCAAAATATCCGAAGTTGGCGACGGTTGTTGTCAGTGATCGTTATTGGCTGGTTCAATTTACGGAGGTTGCAATTGGTCGGTGATTCATCCATTGCCGGATAAGGATAGTGTACAGAGGGGAAGAGTAGAGAGAGAAAGAGCGTAAGGAGGTGTTTGGTTGCTAACATGAAGTAGTGTGTTAGATAGTGTTTGTGATATATATAGTGATATGCTGGCAGATTCCTATTCGATATTGAGATTAGATTTGGACACATCAGCAACAACATCTAATAAAGCAATAAAACAACGTCATTTGATCATAGGGTAAAATGGTAATCTTCTATTTTTGGTTAACTTTGATGACGGTGACTTTTAATTTTGTCCTTCAATACAACTTTTTAATAGTTCAGGGGGGCAATGCTTAATTCAGGGGGGTTTTGTGCAATTGCCAGATAGTATAGGGGAGTTTACTGCACTTTACCCTATTTATATATATACCCATATATATATATATACACACGCAC
>JAOTQH010269684.1:0-10771 GCA_025631255.1 Cornus kousa | reverse complement strand
TTCGTTTCCCTTGGAAGTCTGTTTGGCGCTCTAGGGCTCCTCTCAAGGTAGCATTTTTTGTGTGGATTTCGGTTCTGGGTAGGAGCCAAGTGGTGGTCAATCATTGTTATATGCGTCTTCGTGATGAGGAAATAGTGGATCACCTTCTCCTTCATTGCTCTTTGGCTAAAGAGTGCTAGGATTTGATGATTGGCTTATTTGGTTTTCCTTGGGTTATGCCTGGATCCGCTAGAGAGTTGATTAAGGCGTGGAGAGGTTGCCCTATGGGGGCTCAAAGTCGGGATGCGTGGAGGGCTACACCGCTTTGTGTGTGGTGGTGTATTTGGCTTGAAAGGAATAGGAGATATTTTGAAGGGAAGGCGATGTCGATTTCGGTGATTAAATTCTCGATTCTTTCCACTCTTTTTTGTTGGGTTTCAGGGAGAGGTCATAGATCGTTGGAGGAGATTGATGATTTTTTGGCCTCCTTGAAGGCTTGAGGCCCTTTGTGGTCTTTTGTATTTTTCTTGGGATCCGCTCCCCTTTTGAGCGTTTTTTATAAAATTCTATTTATTTATCAAAAAAATAAAAAAAAATAAAAAAAAAAATCCTTCAAGGACTTTAGAAAGTATACGGTTTAAAAGATAAGCAGCAACCAGAACTGCATTGCCCAAAGTGGTCCATTTGAATTATTAAGGCACGAGCGATAGCTAGAAGTGGTCCATTCTTTCGTTCAACAATTCTAATGTTTTTGAGGGTATCAAAACAAGATGTTTGATGTATAATGCCCCCCGACTCAAGAAACTTTTGAAAAATATTAACTTAATATTCAAGGGCGTTGTAAATTTTAAGAACAAGTAATTTGACATCAAACTGATTTTGAATTTCAGTATGAAAAGGATTGAAAAACAAAGAACACTAGAGATCTATCTTTAAGGATATAAACCCAAGTTAAACGTGAATAATCATCAATATATGACACAAAATAACGAGCACCATATAAACCAGTAGTACAAGCTGGTCCATAAACATCTGAATGTATTAACTCAAAAGGTTTTATACTCTTATTATCAAAACGAGACTTAAAAGTAGCCCGACGATGCTTATTGAGTTCACAAGTAGTACAATTAAGCTTAGATTAATCAACTAACGAAGGGAGCAAGACTCGAACACTATTTGAAGAGGGATGTCCAAAGCGGTAATGCCACTAACAAGCTGAAGAGGAGGTGGAATGTAGAGTTGTCGAAGCAGGAGTCGACTGGAAGTAATAAAGAGCATCCTTCTCAAATCCCCCACCAATCGTCTTCTTCATCTTAAGATCCTTAAACACACAATAAGAAGGAGAAAAAATAACTGAGCAATTCAACTCTAATATGATTTCATGAGCTGATAATAAATTGAATGAAAATTGAGGGAAATATAAGATTGATGAAAAAGTGAGACCCGAAGTGTGGAAGGTGCCAAGTCACTCCATGAATGGGTGACTTTGCACCATTCTCTATAGTATCAACCAATGGTGAGAAAACATGAGAAATATCATAAAGAAGAGATGGGTTAACTGTCATGTGATCAGATGCCCCTGAATTAATAATCTAAAGTGCAGAAGATGAAGCATGGAGACAGGTATTACCTGAACTAACAATAGTAGTGGAGGAGGAAGAGGGCTTATTTGCACGCTCACCTATTCATTCACAAGAGTGGGAGTAGTCTCCTCCTATACCGAAGCCTGATTAGCCTAAGCTGGCTTGCCATGAAGTGCCTAGTAGAAGTGAGTGATTGTTTCAGCCACAATGGGTATACTTCTTGTTGCTGTGACCCCCTCTGCTGCCACGAGTGCCACAACCTAGGTTGAAAGGACCTCTGCCCTCTTGTCCTCCACGGGAAGTATCATGTTGCTTAGTAGGAACAATAAGAGCACCACAATGGTTTTCCTTCACAATCACAAGGGCATGAATAAATGCTTTTCGAACTCGAGCAAAGTCTCATTGTCTGCGGGTATCTCCTTGCTAGACAAAATCTGTTAACTGATCGGAGCAAGTTCAGGTATAAGTCCAGATAAGAATTTTGCCACCCGAAACTCCACCCTATGCTGTTTCTGTCATTCTATATCTATAGTCAATGGTTGGTAAATATTCAATTCTTCACACATACCCTTCAGTTCGGAGTAATAATCTTCAACAGAATGATCCCCGTGCTGGAGATTAAATGTACTGGTATAACTAATAAAGACAAAAAAAATATTGTTCTCTGAAGAATACATGTCCCTTATATTTTCCTAGATATCTTTTGGCAAATTCTAGGAATGACATGTTGAACATCTCAGGTTCCAAGCTATTCTATAACCAAGTCATAAACTGAGCATCTTCTTTCTCCCAAGCCTCAATAATCTTTTCATCAGTGGTGGGTTTGGTTGATTGAAGATAAGACAGTTTTCCTCGAGCCTGTAAGAATGCCTCGACAGCATGAGACCATTGAAGGTAGTTTGAGCCTCTCAGTTTGGTGCTGGTGATTGACCCAGGAAGATGAGAGTCCTTCGTATCCATAGGGGGGCTGCCAAACAAGAGAGAGATAGAAGCGAGAGGGAGCCGAGATGAGAGAACCAATATTAAGCCGAGATGAACCGAGAGAGCTTGTCAAGGAGAAAGCCGAGGAGAGATTCAAGAGAGGTTTCCGAGACGAGAATTGAGATCACCGAGGAGAGATCGCAGAGAAGAGATTGCTAAGAGAAAACCGAGATGGAATCAAGATCAGAGTCTTAATAAGAGTATAAAAAAAAAATTAAAGAGGGATCGATTTCCGTTTTGAAACCATGTTGAAAGAGAGAGAATATATGAAAACATATATATTATTGAGTTAATAATACAACAATATAATGGGGTTTATATAGGATATGCTCCAAGATTAGGTGAGTAGAGAACAAGTAAACCCATACATGTTAATGTTATATATGGCAATGAGGGGTAGGTGAAGGCGGCTACAAAATACATAAAATTCTAGTAGACACAATGTAATCTAATTGTACACGTGTGACAGCTCATACTACTATACTATACAACAAAATTGAAACACGTGTTGGATCAAAAAGAAGGCCACAAGTGAGGCGACATGTTAAAGGATTTAAATATTAAAGTTACACCCTTTGTAACAGCTTAAGCTTTTAGAGTAGATGGTAGTTAATGCGATATCAGAGTCAAAGGTCTCAAGTTCAAACTCGATAATTAAAAATTGAAACGCGTGGACTAGATGGTTGTTAACATGATATCGGAGTAGGTTTATCATACACTACTCTAAACTCGTGTCGGATCTCCAGATCAACTCGTCTTGGATCCCTGGATCAGCTCGTCTCGAATCTTCGAATCTCCTGATCTACTTGTCTTGGACACTTGAGTTAAAATCTCCGTGAACCAAACTTGAGAGGGGGAGTTGAGAGAATATCATAGGAGTGATTTTAGCCTATGATAGAATATTTATTGGAGTGATTTATGGGATTGATTTTAGGGATCTTCCATCAATGTATTTTCCATATTTATCACTTGTATAAGTTCACCTATAAATAGAGGTACTTACTGTAAACAATATTGAGAGAGAATATAATGAAAGTAATGTTGCCCTTTGGGCTTTGTGTGCCGTGGATGTAGGTCGTAGTGGCTGAACCACGTATATCCTTGTGTTCTTTTCTAATTTCTCTTCAATTTCAACAGATAGCATATGGGAAGAAGGATCTTCAAGCAAAGAAACTAGTCAAAGCTAGAAGTTTAGGAGCATATAGGGGCCCTCTGTACTAGCATTATTGCAGAAAGCTTGTCAAAGGTAAAATTGCCCTTGTCATACATGGATAATCAAAGTAAGACAAGGCAGAGCAAGCAATACCTCATCCTGCCCTGAACCTGGTGGGTGGCTAAGACACCCACCTCAATCAGAGCATGGGAATACTAGCACCACCCGCATCCCCATATGTGGTAGGGAAGAGGGCCGTTGCCTTCCATATTCGGACCTACCTTCACATAACAGAATCAATAAGGTCTAAGATAAGTTTCCAGATGCTGGAATTATTCCCATGGTTTCTGTGTCATTGACTGAGAATTAGAATGCACACCAGGAATGGCAACTCCGAATCATAAAAGAAAAGAATGCCAACTGACAACTATTGATTCATCATTTTAACCAGACCTTACTCTGAATCAATAGTTAGGGTAGCCATTTTTAAACTTCAACTAATTCTGTCAAACTGTCTGACAGAAGTTGCATGTACACATCTTTACTGGGAAAAAAACAAAAAAAACAAAAGTTGCACGTGTGCACATGTACCCACTAACATATCAATATCATAATAAAAGTTGCAGAACTACGCACATTGTAAATTGTGATACACAACAATTCACCCCCTTACTAATTGGGGAAGAAGGTTAAGAATGGCAATTTGGGTGATGGATGTTGGAAAGGTATACATCAAATATCAAAATTTCCTGGGTGTATGTGTTTGGTGTTTCAAAAATCTAGCGGAAGAAGTTTAGTGCGACAAATCAACTCACATGATCATCCATCTAAGTGTCATTCATACATTTTGGTTTCATTTATAAAGAGAACAGTGTTTATAAGTGGATATCAACTATAAAATAGTATGTAAAGTGCAGGTTTAGAATTTTTTTTTTTTTTTTTTTCATAAGCCAGGTTTAGATATTTGGTTCTCTTACCTTTTGTATTCAAAACATAAGAAGTTTGTTGTGACAAACCAACTCACATGGAAATGACGATAAGAAATAGTTCCTCAGATAAGCAAGCTATATGACTGATCAACTATATACACGCACATAATGAAATCAAAACATTCTTGCCGATGAAAAGAAAAAATTGAAAGGAACAAATCATACAGCCAAGAACTAACATCATACTACAAATTTCAACAAACAGGAAATTAGTTTAGAGACTTCTGTAGGAATACAAACACAGAAAATCTCCCAACCTGGTGGACCACTGCTGTGCTAAACTGCAAGTCTCGCAATACAAGAGATAACATTTCCTTTATTTCTGTTCATAACAACAAAAAAATAGGGAATGATGTTGCTGCAATAATAATATCCACTGTCAGTTTTTATATCACATGCATGAAGAAATAATTTTTTTAAAAAGAATCACAGTTGGGAAAGATTGATAACAGAATAAGAGAGGCCAGATCAGAAGTATACCTGATAGCAAGCACCACATTTAGAAAATAGATAGATAAATTGTCAGAATTTTAATATTATTTTTCTGTTACACATTCAAAGGAGCTTCGATGGCACACCCCAAAGTGCTCCCCCTCTATACACTTAATTTTATTCATAAATCTTATCAAAGAGAAGATTTTCAAATTCCACTTGAGCAACAGGCTACAGTTAAATCTTCACTAATATATGGATAAGCAATACAACAATTGCTTGTTTATAAGAAATTTGATAATCGTTTAAGTTATAATCTAAGGCATTCTTAATTCATAATCTTATAGATGCTTGTTTTTAAGAAAAAATTACCTTGGAAGGGCAATCCTTACCTCCACCTTCCTTTTCATTCGCTTTTGTTCAACATTCTTTAGCATCTGTTGTTAAATTCAAGTAATTCTAAACTACTACTCCCTCTATCTCAAAATAAGTGTCCCTCTTTCCATTTTGGGATGTCCCAAATTAAGTGCCCCATTTAAAAAACTCAATGTAAAATATTTGTATCTTTTCTAAATTATCTGTAAGTTTTAAAACATCCCTAAATTAATATTAACATAAATCTTTACATTAGTAAATGGTTAGTTTTGAAATTTAGAAAGGAGACACGTATTAGTTGCATGCCCTTAAGAAGTTGGAGTCCCCTAAATTAATATTAACATAAATCTTTACATTAGTAAATGGTTAGTTTTGAAATTTAGAAAGGAGACATGTATTAGTTGCATGCCCTTAAGAAGTTGGAGTCCCCAAAGGGACATTAATTTTGGGACGGTGGGAGTAATCAGAAACATGACCTTCAAGTTCAAAGTGAGTATCTTTTTTTGTGCTTTTTCGTTCTCAGAAGCTCTACTCCAGCGTCCCCTAAGTTCTGTTTCTTTTCTTTCAGTTATTCTCTTCTAATCTGTGAAAGGTATGAAAGCACTCAAAGGTGAGAAACGTTCCTTTCTGGATGTGGCGAGATTATCAAGCCTCGCTAAGTCGCTATTAATGGCGAGGTCAAAAGTAAAGCCACGAGAAAAGGGCATGTGTTTAGGGTTGACAACCATAACACAACGATCCGAGAGGCAGCGCTGAAATCTTGCCTGGTTGGGAGATTTGACAGAGATGTGGGCAGCCTTCAGAGGATAGAGGAGTGAGCTACCAAGATCTGGAAGATCTCAAGTGGGTTTAGGGTTGTTGCTCTGCCCGACGGCCTTCTACTCTTCAGATTGCCCTCGGAAAATGAAGCTAAGAGGTTCTTGAAGCATAGGAAGAAGGTTTAGGGTGAAGCAAGGCTGTTTATTGATGTGTGGTGTTTCAAAGTTGGCTGCTCGGGACCGAGGAAGAAAAGTATGAAATGGAGAATAATCATTTATGAGCTTCCTCTGCATCTCTAGTGCCAGAAACTATTCAAGGCTATTGGCGACTTATGCGGAGGCTTTCATGACATTGAGGCATATGAGATGGATGATACTGAGAAAATTGTTCTCTGTGTCACCAACGGTGGGGTGATTCCAACGTTCGTCATGGTGGAAGATAAATGGGTGGCGTTTAAGGTTGCTTTGATGGAAGAAATTGTGCCTTCTCTTGTGCCAACGCCAGACTCTATGATCGGAAGGGAAGAAAGTAATTTGATATCTGAAGAGGAGTGGAAGTGATGTAACAATGATCAGAGAGGGATGCACTTTTCGAACTTGGAGGGGAAGGGTTTCTCTCAAGGACAGGGATGACCGGGCATTCACGAGAGGGAAGAGAGAACTTTGGAAGAAGTAGAGGAGGAGCTTCACGCGTCAAGAATCGAGAGCCTCTAAGGCATACACGCGTCACACATCGGGAGACTTCCTGTTCGAATTGGAAGACAGCTTGCACAGGTCACGAGGTGTGTCACATGAGGGGGATTTAAATTTCAATTATGCGGACCATGGGCCTTTCTCCAATGGGCCAACAGTGGATGTTCTTAAAGCTGGTGGGCCTGCGAATGAAGATGTTTCTAAAGGATTAGTCTCTCATTCCAATTCCAGAGTGGTTATTTGGGGCCCCAACAACTCTCTTAAAATCTCCCTTTCTGGGTCAAGTGATGGCCCATTTAGGCAGCCCAGGGAGAATGGATCAGTTGCACGTGGACCATCCTTTTCAGGCCCAAAAGCATGTTAATAAACATCACAGGAGGCTCTCTAAGACTAAATCGTAGCGGAGTGTTCTCTCTTTGTCTGAAGATGCAGAGGCGCCAGGGTCAAAACTCTGCTCTGAGAAGAACAATGCACCATGGCTGAGCTTTGCTCCAAACCCTCATAAGATTTCCCATGGCAAACAATGGACATGAAAGGAAAAACAAAAGTGGGTTAAACTAAATGAGGCTTCTCATGTTCCGGGTATGCACTCTCACTTAACCGATCAGCTTCTATCTCATTCTCTCCCAACTTTTTCGTGCGGGGTGTTGAGGAGTTCAATGGGAAAGATGGATGTGGGTTAGGTGCTGGATTTACAGAAGTTATCACCAGTTAATGAAGGGGTGACAGAGGGCTGTTCGGAGGAGAAAAGTGGGGAGGTCTCTAATTATTCCAGGTGCACTGGGGTCCTTGATTGTATTGCTGATGAATCTCACTCTAATGATGTTGATAATGGGATTGTATTGTGTGTGGGACGAGATGTTAGGCTCCAATTAAGTAATGAAACTGCCTCTGTTTTGATTAAGAAGCTTCGTTTACACAAGGTGTTGAAAGCGCTTAACAGTCTTGTGCATGTTGGGTAAGTTGAGAATGATGACGATTCAGAAGGAGTTTTTTGCACTCCATTGGCCTGTAATGAATCATCTGCCTCTGCTTTTGATTGGGATGGGATGCTGGGTGATACCGTTAATGGAGATATGGATTTGGTGCCATGTTTGGGGTGCAAGGACATGGACAATTGTTTGCTGGTTCCCTTGGTAGTGGTGGGGCCAGGGAAAGGGGGGAAGTTTCTTTTGATGAGAATGGGGAGGGTGGGGACAACAGGGATAGGAGGTTTAAGGAGAATGCTAGCCAGTGGCTAATTTTGTTGGGGTGTCTTTTGAAGGTAAGGGTGAGCAGGCTGTGGGTTTTTCTTCTTTCTTTCTTTTTTTTGCTTTTTTTCTTTCTTTCTTTCTTTTTTTCTTTTTCATTTTTTTTTTTTTTTTTTTTTTTTTTTTTTATGATAGTTGGAAGGTGGAAGAAAAGAGGACGACTCCTATGGAGAAAGGGAAAAGGGACTGAGGGAGGTCTGGATTCTTACACTATCGTGTGTACATGATGTTCCGCATCATTTCATGGAATGTTTGAGGTCTAAGAGATAAGATTGAGATAGAAACTTGCTTCGGTGTGGTGTGCCTTGCAATTCTCCATGGAGGAGGATGGCTTTCATTGGGTATTCTCTGGTGTTTATGGCCCTATCGAAGATGGTGATCATCCTTTGCTTTGGGAGGAACTTGGCTTGGTTAGGAGACGATGGGCTTTTCCTTGGTATGTTGGAGAAGATTTCAATGTGATTCAGTCTCCGACAAAAAGGTCAACGGGAGGAAGGTGGACTTCAGCGATGGAGCAGTTCTCGAATTTTATTTATGATTCCCATTTGATTGATTTACCATTGGAGGGAGCGGCTTTTACTTGATCCAGTGGCAGACTTTCTCGTACTTTGTCTCGTCTTGATAGATTCCTTTTATCTGGGAGGAGAGATTCCTGGATCTGGTTCAAGTGGTGATGGCTAGACCCACCTCGGATCAAAATGAGCAGGACTGGTAGGTTGTGGAGGAGTGAGAACATGGCTTTAAAGAGAGAGTGCCTTTATGGTGGCACGGTTATGGGGTGAGTAGCAATTTGAGCTTTACCCTTGCCGGAAAGTTACGGCTGCTAAAGGATGACATTAAGAGGTGGGGAATACGGAGGTTTTTGGGAATCATGAGTGGAGGAACGATAGAGCTTTGGTGGAGACTGCCAAGATTGACCGGTTAGAGGGCTTGGGGGATCTCAAGGAGGCGTTGAGACGCAGGAGGGAGGAGTGTAAGGCAAAGATTGTTGAGATTGCTATTTCAAAGGAGATTTCATGGAGGCAAAAATCTCGAGCTTTGTGGCTTAAGAAGGGTGACAAATACACAAAGTTCTTTCATAGGCTGGCAAATGCTCATCAAAGGGGCAATCATACAGGGAGGATCAGGGTTGATGGAGAGGTGTTGTTTAAGGAGTACGAGGTGTGCACGGGAATTGCTTCTTTCTTTTCACAAGTTGCTGGCGGAAACCTCTAGTTGGAGACCTTTGCTTGGGGGGCTTGTGGTTTGACTCGATTGATGCTGCGGATCACGATGGTTTGGAAAGGCCTTCAATTGAAGAGGAAGTGATGAATGCTCTGAAGAGCTACAATGGGGAAAAAGCCCCGGGTTTGGAAGGTTTTTTTATACGTTTCCTTTTTGATAATCGGAAGGTGGTTAGGGGGGAGGTGATGGGCACTTTCCATACCTTTTACTCTTAGGGTCGTTTTGAGAAAAGTTTGAATGCCACTTTCATTGCTCTTATTCCCAAGAAAAGGAGGGCGGCTAATGTTATGTTATGTTCAGTAGGAAGGAAATAAGAGGAGTGGAAGGAAAATAGGAGGGAAGGAACAAATTTATTTTATTTTATTTCCTAGTTGGTACTCACACACACTTGTCTCTTCTGAGACTTGAACCCCTGACCTCCCTTTGGAGATAAGAGACTTATACCGCTAGGCCACTGGTCGTTGGTGAAGGAACAAATTTTCTTTATTCGGTAGAGATGATATAAGGAAAAAAAAGGATAATAGGAAGGATGAGTCATCCTTCCTCTTTCACAAATTTTCATCCGCCCAAATATGGGAGGAAGATAGGAGAGAAGACAAGTGAGCCAATTATAGAAGTTTTAAATTACTACATCACCCTTCATAAATATTTAATAAATTCCATAAATAAAGTAGTGATGGGTTTAATGGTAAAAATAACTTAAATTTTTATCTTTCCTTTTATCCAAGAGATCAAATTAAATTGTCAGCTTTTTCCATTCTCTTCCATCCAACCGAACAAAAAGAGGGAAGCACTTAATCACTTAATCTCTTCCCTAGGGATGTCTCAGTCATCCCTTCTTCTCTCCCTTCCATTCAATTTTTTTTCTTCCTACCGAACGGAGCATTAGGGATTTTAGACCTATTAGTTTGGTGGGATGCATATACAAAATGATTGCTAAGGTCCTTGCCTTGAGGTTAAGGGAGGTTATGGATTGGATTATTTTAGACTCTCAAAATGCCTTCGGGGGGTCGTTAGATTTTTTAGACTCATTTCTTATCGCAGGCAAGTGCGTTGACTCCAGATTGCGCAGTGGAGTTCTGTACAATCTTGATATTGAGAAAACCTATGATTATCTGAATTAGAGTTTTTTGCTATATTAAAGGCCCAAGGCACACCAAGGCACTAGAGATCCTTTAGAGCCTAGGCGCGAGGCGCATGGCGAGGCGCACGCCTGAGTGAAATGAGGCACACAATTGAATATTTAAACTACCATAACAACATTCATATCTCATAAATCATATCAATATTCTAAAAATTAATATCAAATATAAAAAAGTAAATCCATCAACTATACAAGCATCCAACAACCATA
>JAOTQH010269663.1:0-10772 GCA_025631255.1 Cornus kousa | reverse complement strand
CCATGGAGTTAGCCCTTAAGGGTTGGAGCAACATCACCATGAGTGGCTAGACATCCTCTTGGGGCTAGAGTTAGCCCTGAGCATGCTTTTTATATCTTGATTTTGTGTATTTTTGAGAGATTAGTGTTGTAATACATGTTTTGACTATGATTCATATATACATCTTGTTGATCTTATGATTTATATGGTTTAATGCTTCCAATTGATCATTTTATTCTATCCATATGTCCATGTATGCTAGAGTAGATGTTCATGTGCTTGTCTCTAGATTTTTGTATTGTTGATGCATGTCTATGTGTATTGATGCCTTTAATCTAGAGATTGTCAAAAGATGAAGTGCTTAATGGAATGTTCTTATGATTTTCTTGATGGTTCATACTTATTTCTTGATGGATTATGTCTCTCCTTAGTTTAATTTCATGCTAGTAGTATAGTTGTAGTGTAGTGGTAGTGTAGTTGTTAGATGGGGGGACAATCCATGCTTGTTGTTTGATGTTCCATTCTTTTGAATGCAAGTAACATATGTCTCTAACCTTGTGGTATATTTGGATTATGAGCTTAATGAAAGGATTAATGACTTATTTTGATGTATTGTTCTTTTCACATGTTGCTTAGATAATATATGCTTCATAGTTTGATATATTGTGCCTTTCACATGTTGCATAGATATTACACACTTAATTGGTCATCCTTGTTAATTGAATCAACTAAACACACACATACCATTATTACAACACACATGTCTCCCTCAATATTCACTTGTCAATTGGTATAGAAAAGCTATGCTTAATGGTGATCTCTACACCCCAAGACCTCTCTCTCTCTCTTTTACTCTCTATTACATTGCATTGCTTTTACTTTAGTTTAAATTACTCTAGTCTAATCAACCAACCAATCATTTGTTTGATCACTCGACCTACTAACCCTAATCATAATTCCACAAAACGATACACCATCAATCCCTTGGGACGATCCCTACTCGCTCTAACTATATTTTTAGTGAAAAGAAGTAGTGGCTTTTATAAATGTAAAACTTGGCCCTCGCCTAAATCGCACACACTCTTTCAAGCTTGATGGTCACCGTGACTTAAGCCACCACCACCTATTGGGATGTGCTACAAGGATCCCCGGCTTAAAAATACCGCCGATGCAAAATCCGACCCCCCAACGGCCAAAAAGGTGAAAATGCATATGAAATGAAAATTTGAAATTTAAAATTATGAAATTGCTTCAAATTACCATTTGGCCCTTGGCCACACTTCATGCATGATTAATGAGACCCTATAACATTCTAAAAATGGAATTCCTGCACTTGATGCAAACATAGTGAAGTAATGACTTGTCATTTTTCAATATTTTCATAATATTTCATGAAGTCAAAAATTGCATAGGATACAAAATTAATGTTATTGGCCTCCAACTTCATCTCATACATGTCAAATACATTCCAAAAGGTATTCTTATTATCACGATGTGATTCCTAATGACGCCAGGAGTATGTAAAACACACATGCTGGTTGGTAATGAGCACAAATTGGGAGCCGGAGTCGTTCCCCTGACGAGGCCAAGGCAGGCCGAAACCAGTCAGCATATATCATTAGGAAGGTAAGTCGTGATGGCTGACCAGGGCGCTTGCATGAGCCGAAGCAACGCCTTGGTGCCACATGGGCAGTGCCACTACACCAAATCTCTAGGCCCGTGACAAATGGTATCAGAGTAGGACTTGGGGTAAGCACGGCGGGTGCCCCCTCATCGATCCGGTGCACTGAAGTTGCATCGATGAGGAGGAATCAATGCAATTAGGGGGAAAGCCTCCATCTCCCCAGGAAGAAGCGTCTGTTGAAGTTGCACACTAGAGGGCCGGAGGTCCGCACACACTAAAGTCGTGCAAGCTCCTTGGGTGATGCAAACAGTGGAGAAGGACGGGCATCAAGTCAGTAAAAGGCCCTTGCTTGCCCTGGATGTTTCAGAGGCGGCATGACAGAGAAGAGTCACGTCCTTAAGGAGTGGACATCCCTTTGGTTTGAGGCCTATCATTGGGCGAGTGCAGTATAGGGAGCTGCACCAGGAAGCGATGGTGGGAAGGTGAGCGTACCTTTTGGAGGGAGACTTTAGAAGGGAGTTGACGTAGTAGTGAAGTGCCGCACTGCAACGAGGGCGTCGCAGGATTTGGGTGGGAGAGAGTGTCACGAAGTTATTCCTAATGACGCCAGAAGTATAGAAGACACGCATGGTGGTTGGTAATGAGCACAGATTGGGAGTTAGAGCCATTCCCTTGATGAGGCCAAGGCAGGCCGAAACTAGTCAGTATGTATCCTTGGAAAGGCAGGTCGTGATGGCTGACCAAGGCACTTATGTGAGCCAAAGCAACGCCTTGGTGCCGCACAGGCCGTGCTGCTGCGCCAAATCTTTAGGCCCATGACATTATGCACACATTACATGTTTAAAATCAAATATACAAGTTTTGACATATAAAGCTACAAAATGACATTTCATGATAACACTTACATGAAATGTAAACTTAAAAGCTACAAGTCATCTAAGGAATGATGTGCATCTCAAACTAAGGTATCCGTACCTCAAAAATCACCTGATAACTTTGGCGTGAGTAAACAAGTTACTCGTATGGAATGAGTATGCATAGACTTAACTTTTTACAAGGCTTTTACATTAACATAAAGCAAATCAAAAGGATCATGCTACCTAACGTTTATGTCATAAATGAGACTCAAGAATCATCCTAAGCTACTTTAAAACATTTCTAGCATAAACTGCAATATATATGCAATTAAACAATATAGAAGCATACCATACAACACAATAAGATATAGATTCTCAAAAGTATTAACTTGAAATCTAAGACACGAAATCAACTAAAGTGGTTCATGCCACCTAGCTTCTATGTTCCAAATGAGTCTAAGGAATCATCCTAGGCTACATTAGAACAATAAAACACAAATCACGATATCAATACAATTTAAGCAACATTGGAACTTCCAATACAATACATAAAGCATGATTTCTCAAAGTTAACATTTTGAAAGTCAAATGGGAAATCAAATAAGGAACAATAAGTTACGATATCGTCTAGTTATCGACTTGAAATGAAATGTGAAATCAAACACGGTAGATACTTGAACATCATGCCGGATCAGACCGACACCATAGTTACTTTAGGGTTACTAGCCTATGGGAACCTCCCTATGTGCGCACTAGACCATAGGGGGACATTCCCCCGTACTAGAACCATGTCCTAGCCGTAGTCAAACAACGACATCCCCAAGTTTCCAAAATCAACAAGTTGTGTTATAGCGTATATATCAACATGTATGTACAAGATAATCAATTATCTACCATGCACAGCCAAATTTGAAAACACATATAATTCTTCTTTGTGTTTTTCTAAAAAACCTCATCTTGGCCCTCAGAAACCCATTTTTTTCCCGAAAAACCCCTGCTGTCAGCTTTTTGCTGAACTGTAGTACAAGTGTACGGGTCAAGTGTATGAGTGGTGGATCTCGTAACCTATTATGTGAACTTGGGTAGATTGTGGTCTCCTCTGTTTTTGCCTCCTAACTGATTAGAAAGGTCTCCTAACCGGTTAGATGGTCTTGGGTTGACTATTTTGATCTTTTTACACCTTTTTCTTTCATTAGCTATATCTTCTTCATTCGGACTCCAAATCAAATGATTCTTGAGTCTACGTTAATTAATTTTTCCAACGATATGCTTGGTAGCACCCACATTAATTTTTGAAATGACCATTTTGCCCCTAGGTTCATTCTTGTCCATTTTTTAAACGTCGCTTCCGCACTTATTTTCTTTGGGTTCTGTGACCTCATTGAAGGTTACATTGGTGTCTTAGAGATGTGTTGTATCTCTTGAGACTATTTTTTTATATTTTGCTTCTGCATTCTGAATTCGTTATTAGATCTACGTTCAGTTCATCACAGGACGCACTGGCCTAAAAACCAAGGCCATCACAGGTCCTCCTAGGTTCAAAAACCTTAGGACGATGAGTTTTGGGTGCATATCATGCTTATGTTGCCATACTCTATGTGTTTATATACTTCATAATAATATGTTTATGTGCTTATATGCTAATTATGGTATGCCGTTTGTTTAGCGTGATAGTATTCTAATGTAAAGAGCATGACATATGATGTATGTTAGATTAGATTTGTATATGTATGATTGTTTTGCATATTTGACAGGACTTAGGATTAGTCATAAGATACTTGAGTTGAGGTTGGGTTCTTTGGTGTGTTTGTTCTTATTGTGATGTTTAGTGTGTTTTGGTTTTGTTTAAGCACTCTTTCTTGGGGTTAATGGTGATTGTCCACATGGTTTTGTAGTAGTTTAGGTCATTGTTGACCTAGCATTAGCTTTGGATAGGTGGAAGGTCATTTTTTATTAGGGCTCTCATGAGGTGAGCCATTAGGCGTAGCTATAGTACTGGATTTGTTGGTTTTGGGCCATGATAAGGTTATGGACCTCTTAGGCTTCTTTGTTGATTAGGACCAATTCCTCTGAAATTGCAATTTTATAGGCGGGTACATTGTGGGTTGGTGCTTGGCACTGTAATGCTACCATACTGGCCTGCTATTGTGCAACTCAAATACGCGTAATCCTTTTAGTCAATGATTAATGGTCATTTTGGGGATAATTCTTGAGATTGATTTGATTGTCCAATTGTATGGCTAGAGTAGCCATTTCATTTAAGTTTTCCTTACGTGATGATGCTTTTGGGATCGAGTCGATTGATCGATGTTTCGGCTTTATGAGAGCATTACATTGTTCGTGCCACTTGTAGCATTACCTTTAGATTTGGAGATAAATTATCAGAGTCTTACCATTGTGGTAAGGGCTCACATTTGTTTTGAGACAAGTTATGGTTACATTGGTTTTTGGAGTCAGAATATGGCTAGGACTGGTCTTTCCTTTTACCTAGACACTCTAGGACTCGATATCCATATGGTTCATTTTTACATCATTTTATTTTTAGCAGTTTCGTTTACTACCATGTTAGTAGTATGATTTATGTTATTGCGATGCATGAGTAGGTGGAGGTCTATCCACATTTGCCTTCTTGTTGTATGGCATTAGCATGCCTTATTTATATGCTTAGAGATGCCATGTTGTTACTATACTTTAATGACATGATTTTGTGTTTACGTGGAGACGTGCTGCATGTACCCTTGATTTTATTTATATGAGTAGATTTGCTTATTTGGTAGTTGCATTCTGTGTCGTATGCAAGACTTTTATGTTTGGTTTTCCCTTTTGTGTCCCTCGGTCGCACGTAATTTGTATACCGATTTCTGCAATGGTTTCATTGTGAAATTCCTTATAGAGGAGTTGTGCTATATACTTCCCTAAGGTGGGAAGAATGCTCCATTTCGTGTCCGTCATGTTGCCACTTGGGGGAGAATAGGGTTTCTCCTCCTTTTCTTGGTTCGTGTTAGGGACTTCATAAGGAGTGAGTCTATTCTCTTCGTTGCTTTATACACAGTTTTGGGGTTAGTCGGTCCATGAGGATTACCATTGTTGTCTTGAGTCCTTAGTGAGGATTATAGAGAACCCTACACTAAAAATCATCAAGCCTCAAGCTCTGGCCTCCTCTGCAACTCTCGGCTCCTTTCTATCCTTAAACTCTCTCTGTCTTTATTTCTCTCTTCCTTTTGTATCACCAAAGTTATAAACCTTATACAAATATATAGGCAAAGCCATCCACCGACTCCATACACATGTCGATAATACTCACCACTCTAAAAAGGATGATATTTAAAATTAATTCATCTGAACCAAAAAAATTTACTGGTCCCGCCACCTTTTCTTCCTTATCACATCTTTACTCCTCTCAATCAAGCAAAACCCATGTGAATGACTCAGATTATGGCGACAAAAAATATGGTAGTGGGTTCAGCCCATTACTTTTCCTTCCTTTCTTCTTTTTCCCTTTTTCTTTTACTTTTTTCCACCCACTTTCGTCTACTGCACTCTTTCTTTCCCCATCATCACATTAAAGATATATATATATAAAACAAAACAAAATAAAAATCCATTTACATCATTAGGTGGACCCCACAAATACCATCACCATTTCCAATTTACCCCTCTCTCTCTCTTCCCACTTTTTCATTCGGCTACCTACTCCTTTCCATTTCCTACCTCCATCGTATATACAATACATATATAAATATATATATAATATAACAAAACTAAATAAAAATTCAAAACCCATTAACTTTAAAAAATAAATAATTAATTTAAACAGTCTAAAAATTATAAAATAATTAAATTAAAATCTTAAAAATTTGGGTTATTGCAAATGCCCTTGATATTATATTAAAATGAAATTGTGAATTTAAAATGACAATTATGCCCCCTGTGAAACGATGTAGTATTGGGCAGCCTTCTTCATCATCTTTGGAGGTCTTCCACGTGGTCTACTTTACTCTCCCTCCCTCTCTCTCTGGTATGTATGGAAATTGGATGTCCCTTTCTCTCTTTAAATTTTACGCATAATAATTCTTGTATATGGCAACAACCCAATTCCTTTCACTCCGAAAGCGATCTCCAATTATTCACTCCACTTTTTAAACCCCAACCCATTATTCCATACTCAAAATCCATATGCAAGTGGGCCTTCTTCATACCTATCTTTATCCCTTGTTCTCCTCAATCCTTCGGCTCCATTAGGACTTCCTTCCCAGCGCATTAAGTGATGCCAGCAAGGTATAGTGGTCCCGGAGAAGACGAATGACAGCCATGCAGCAGTGGCAATAAGCAATGCCACCACTGCCACGACAGCGGTACCAGTACAGCTCTGCGTCCACCGACGGCTTCGCAATTAGCTGATATAGTTATCGTCGTCATGTTAATGATGGTGGGGCAAAGTTGTCAACTTTACTTACTTCATAGCTGCCAACGTTCATCTCGGCTGACGACCGGCGCGAAGAGGGGTGATGTCAAATGGACGACGGTGGTAAATAGGAAAATCCGATATACAGCCAAAGTAGAAAGTTGGGAAAGGAGAATAAAAATAAGGTTTAATTTTTAGGGTTTTGGATATGTTTTGGGGGTTAAAGTAGAGAGAGAAGATCAAAATAAAGCGATATATATGATAATGATAAGACGACCTTAACGGAAAGGAGCTTCCTATAAGTCATATCTTTATGTTTGGGTGTGTTTGTGCGTGTGAGAGAGAGAAAGAAGTGTGACATTTCTAATTTTTTGCATTTTGGTCATTTCACTTTTTCGCATGGGATTGTGGTTGGACTCAAGTGTAATTTGTCCACTTTAATTTTCATGAGGGGGCAACATTTAAATTATGGTGCAATTTTTCATGTGTGTGGTGTAGAAAATGGAAAAAAATTAAGGATAAAGAGAAAATCTAATTTGGAGGGCCCACCACTAAGTCAAAAGTGGTCTAAAGACCACAATTTCATTTCCTCTCTCTCTCATTCCCATCCATCTCTATCTCTCCCTTTTTTCTCATCTTTTTCTTCTCCATTTGGAGACCAAACTTTGATCCAAAGTATCTCACTCATTTCTTATCGGAATCAGGTGTCGTTTGAGGCAAAACGAAAAGTGTGACGAGCTCTACGTTCTAGTACTAGCAATTGCAGACTTTGAGCTCTCCTTAGGGTTTGAATTCTTGGACCCATTTTCTAGGTTTTGGCTCAATTGTGAGGTAGGGACATCTTAAGCCATTAAGTCTTGTCCCATAGTGGGTTATGCTTCTTTAATTGTGTCTAAGCATGCTTAATTTTTGATTATTGCTTTAAAAGGTTTTATATATGTAAATGTGAAGTTATGTGAAGATGTGTTGTGTGTTCTTTGTATGCAAGCATGATTGTATGTTGCGTTTTATTATGTTGATTATGTTGCTAGCATGCTATAATGATGTATGAGAACATGCTTGTTATGTTGTGTTAAATTCCCAATTATTGTTATGTTGAGATCATGAAATATGCCTACATTTCATTGGGTTTGCATAGAAAAGAAAATTATTGTTTTCGAAGTGAAAATTGGGACTTTGGGAAATGAATGTTTAATGAAAATGATTTTGATAAACCCGGTCGCTGCGGGTTTACCAACGGGCCGGAGGTTAATGTAGCCTAGAGGGGACTAGGGAGAGTACCGTAGCGTGGTTGAGCTATTCGGGCCCCTCGATGGCTCGGCGGGGTTACCAAAGGCCTAGGGACAATAGCCAATCCTCCTCTTATTGCGGCGGGGTTACCAAAGGGGGTTACATTAACATTTGAAAGTGATAGTTTTGAGTACAGAAATGGGGAGTGACATTAACATACATTGCACTTCATAGCATTGCAATTTATATCCTTGGAAATTAGTTAATGTGTTGTATTGATTTCCCCCACATTGCATGACCCCACTCTCCCATTGGCCTATGCTTTATTTGGATCCACTAGGACACAAGAATTGTGTCTTAAGTGTCTCTGCTGAGCTATATGCTCACCCCTATATCTATATTCTTTTTTTCTGGGTCTTGGAAAAGAACCAGTGGACAACAGCCCACCCCAAGCTTGAGTGATGTTAGAAGCTTACTTTTGAACTTTTGTATCTAGGCCATACTTCTATTTTGTTTAGTTTTGAGAATATAAATCAAATTGTATTCTATGGCCTTGTAAACCATAAACAAGCTTATTTTTGCTCATGTGACGAAGTCATGTAATAATAATATATAAATTTTGCGTAATTGAGTAAGGCAAAGTGATCATGGGTTGTTTACTTAGTTTATGATCAATGTACGACTCATAATAGATGTTTTAGGATGAGCTTATTGTGTATCCAGGCTTTCATTTTAGTTTTAACCTCATTTTCAGATCATAGGAATGAATGCTGGTATCAGGTCTCGGGATCTCCATTTCGGTCGACCAAAATGGTGCATCGATTGACCGAAGTAGAACCCTCTGCTCTCGGGATCCCTTTATCAGTTGACCGAAATAGCATTTCGAACGACCGAAGCTCAGGAGCTCAATTCGAACGACCGAAGCTCCACTTCGATCGACCGAAATGAGGCTGAAGGTTGCTGCTTCATTCTTTTCTTCGGTTATCATTGTTTCGTGTGTTCTAAGCATTTATGATGATGTTTGGGAGTTCAATCCTAGGGATGAGGTGATGCCTGACTCTAGAAATGGTTGGATTGACCTAGGTGGCCTCGGGTTCGAGTAAGGATCCGTGTAGTGACTCGGGCCTCCGGGTCGGGGTCGTTACAGAAAATGGTATCAGAGCAAAGGTTCGAAAACCTTTAGGATGATAGGTAGAGGCCTGCATAGAGTTGCATGGTATGTTGCTTGTGTTGTTTACTTAATTACTTGCTACTTGTTTAACTACTTGTATAAGCATGCTTAATTGTTATGTGCTTATATGCTTACGTGTTTATGCAGAAATGCTTCTTGTTTAGTTTCGCATGCTAAGTGTTGGTATGGTATCAATTCACATTGAACCATCTTTAGTGGACCTTAGAGTCATGTTTTTGAATCATTTTCTCGGGTCTTATAGTACAATGTCACGACGTGAAGAACCAAGGGAAGTTGGCCCTAGGCCAACAAGGGGTGATGTTAGTGAAAGCTCTAGCTCTAATCCGATGGAACCAATTGATGAGAACCTGCTTCTTAGAGACTTGATTCCCCCAAGAGTTGTTCCCACAAGAAGAGAAAATGTTGAAGCCCCTGTGGAAATGGGTGAAGGATCGGCGAAGTCAGTTTTGAATCGGTTATTGTAAGGTGCCCTAAAAGCCGTAACTGTTGCTAATCAGCAACTGGCACCGTAACCCACAGTTCCAGTTGAGGAGATGCAAGTTCAAAAGTGACTCAAGATCATTAAGGGGTTTTCTCAGTTAATGCCGGTAATGTTAGAGGGCGGTGCGAATCCAATGGTAGCAGATGACTACTTGGATCAAGTGGAGACTCAACTAACCTCAATGGATGTGATAGAGGATTATTTGAAGATTATCCTAGCTACTCACAAGTTTGTTAAGGATGCTAAGATTTGGTGGAAGTCGATCACCAACCAGTACAAGATTAAAGAGATGTGTTGGGACAGGTTCAAGGAACTATTTTATGAGAAGTACTTTTCATTTTCCAAAAGATGGGAGTTACAAGACCAGTTTCATAATCTTATTCAAGGGAATGTGTAGGTAGCTAAGTATGAAAACAAGTTTACTTCACTCTCCCGTTTTGCTCCAGAAACAGTGAGAGATGAAGCTAACAAGACTCGGAAGTTTGTTACCGGTCTTAATAATAGAATGAGACCGTTGTTAATGGCACAGTTCATTAAGGTATATTCTGAAGCAGTGGAAAGGGCTTTAATGTTAGAAGCGGATAACAGAGAGAAGGATGCGAGAAGATAACAGTGGAAACAAAAGAGGAATGCAAGGCCATCTTTAGCGGGATCTTCTTGGAAAAGGAACAGGGGTGGTTCATCTCAGTTTCAGGGGCAGCAGTCTGCACCATCTGCTCCTACCACTCCTATGACGGTTGGGTCAGATAAGAGTGTAGTTATTTGTTATCAGTGTCAGCAGCCTGGGTATTACAAGTCCAGATGTCCTATGAACTTGACTACAGTTTCTATGCCATCGAGAGCTTGTTATGGGTGTGGCCAGCAAAATATCTGATTCGGGATTGTCCTACTCGAGGAGCAGGCACTGGTAGTGGCAGAGGGTCACAACAGAGGCCGTCACAGTCAGCCACAGTTCAGTCAGGGTTCAGACCGCCGCCACCACCACAGCCTGCCATGTCTTCACA
>JAOTQH010269652.1:0-10772 GCA_025631255.1 Cornus kousa | reverse complement strand
TTGATTATTTCTTCCTATCCATATGTCTATGTATGCTAGGGTAGCATAATCATGTGTTTATCTCTAGATTTAGTGTTATTGATGCATGTCTATGTGTATTGATGCCTTAAATCTTGAGATTATTAAAATATGAAGTGCTTTATGAAATGCTTTTGACATTTACTTGATGGTTCATGCTTATGCCTTAGATTTGAAATCATCCAATTTCAATACAAAAGCGTCGATTCAGTGCTCCCATACATAGCAGAAGTATATTTCATAGAGAAACCGTGAAAGAAATATCATTATTCTGTTGTTGGTGGTTTCTGCTTGAAGCCAAACTGGGAGACAAACGAAGAGCATGCCAGCCTCGGATTCATTTCAAGAATTCTCCCAATCTTTTGTCCATTTCATTTAGGGTAAAGTGCAATAAACCCCCTCAAACTATAATCCTATGAGCAAATAACCCCCTTAAATTATTAAAGATTCATTTAACCCCCCGCGACTTAGGGATTTGGTGGCAATTTACTGCGGCAAATTTTTTTGTATGTTAAATTGAGTCCCTGAATACCATATTTAAATTAAATAACCATTCAATCCTTATCATAAAAAAATACCATACTACCCTTATATTATGCAGATTGTTACCCACTCATCCCAAAATCCCTAATTCCTTAAATCAGTTTATGGATATCTCTATCCTCTTCACCCAATTTTCTCTCTCTTCTATATCTCCATTGAAGACCAAAAAGCAGAGCTTCATCTCTACACCAAACCGAGAGCGGCGTCTACACCATGAACAACCCATATCTTGCACCAAATCCGATCAACACCAATATATTCGTATATTGGTTGTCGAAACTCAAAGAACCAAGTACTCACCTACAATTTCTAGGTTTGTTCTCACCATCGAAGCATGGATGCCATCAATCCTGTGGGATGATTTGGTAATTGGCATAGCAGATGGTTGTATTTAAGGCCAAGAGAGAACTTTTGAGAGAGAGAGAGAAGAGTGCTGGTGGAGAGGCGATGGAGGTAGTGAGAGAGAAAGGGTGCATCACCTCTTTGCTAATCTCAGAATTTTAGACCTCTTCGGAAATCGATTGACCGGTGTAATTCCCTCCGACATCAACAAATTGAGTTACACTATAGTCAACTTCTTCGATAAACAAATCTCCGGCATAATTTCCACTTCTTTCGTCAGCCTCATCCCTCATGTATATATATATATATATATATATACACATATGTATACACATGTATACATACAGAGACAGTCCCACACCCTTCTCAAAATTAAAAACTGAACGATAATATATATATATATATATATAGACAAAGAGAGATAAAGGATTGAAAGGGAATCCTGTAAGTTCAGTGAGAGATCGAGCAAGATGGCCTGAAAGATGCGGGAGTTGGGATTTTTTTTTGGAAAGAGAAACAAGGCAGCGTTTGTGTAGGTTTGGGTCTACAGTAATAAAAATGGTAATATGGTCTTTAAGCTTCCAAGGGTTGTATGTGGGGTAAAATAGACTTTTCTAATTTTCGGTGATAGAAGATGACCGAAAAAACCTTATTTATTCTAAGACTACACCAAGACCATAGTTAAGGGGGATTATTTGTTGTTGAGGGGGTTTAGTTTCACTTGGGGTATAGTTGATGGGGGGTTTATTGCACTTTACCCTTTAATTAATGGATTCCTGCATTTTTGCAAGTCGCTTCGCCATTTAATCATGTTTATGCTCAACTATTTCAACCCTCTTTCGAGCAGCCTCCATCTCAACAGCTATGTACACATGACATGAAGTTGAAATTGCAGCCCTTTCTCCATATCCAAATCCGCAAGCATGTTTTCCATTCGTACCGGGAGTGTCATGCATTGCTTCCTCATTTGGGGCTGCACTGCAAGCATCGAAATTGACCAATGCCTGTGATAACTTGGTCAACATTTCCTCTTATACATTTAGCTACACTCAGTTAAACATCTAGCCTTCCAACAAGTAAGAAATCCAAATATAAAATAGATTATGGTCACATGAAGTGCTTTGTAATATATATTCGAATTCAAAACTATCTAAAGTGAAAAAAAATGAAGACAATACCAAAATGAAGCAAAGCAAATGAAAGAGCGGACACAGCTACAAGCATACACACATAACTACATACAATTCTCACACATTTTCACAAGGCCCAATTCTTGTAACAATATATATATATATATATATATATATGTCAAATAGTATATTTCTATGAATGATTCGTTGTTACACTTTCTTCTTCTTCTTCTTCTTCAATATGGAGGATATATAACAAAGTAATTACATGATATAGGAAATTTTCTAAACTAAAGAATCCTAAAAAATAAATTACAATATATCGGTCAATTATTCTAATTATAACAATTAATTTAGGAGAATTTATATAAATACATTAGGAAATACAACTCATGCTGACACCGCCTCTCAAGTTGGAGCATAGATATCTATCTTGCTTAACTTGCTAATTACACCATGGAACGCCCTTCCTGAGATTGCCTTAGTGAGTACGTCAGCCAACTGATCTTCGGATCGAATGAATGGATATTGTATAAATTTTTGATCAAGATTCTCTTTAATAAAATGATGATCAACTTCAAAATGTTTTGTACGGTCATGTTGAACAGGATTATGTGCAATTTCAATGGCTGCTTTATTATCACAATTAATGTAGACTCATCGATTTCTCATAATCAATTCCCAAATCTTTTAATACATATTTAACCATCGTAATTCGCACACACCATAAGCCATATCTTGGAATTCAGCTTCAGCACTTGATCTAGAAACCATCTTCTTCAAGTAACAAGATTACCTTCCACAAAGTAAAGTAACCCGATGTGGACCTCTTATCAATCTGACTCTCTGCCCAATCAGAATCTATATATCCTTCAATTCCATGGACCCCATTCTTAGAGAATAGCAATCCTCTTCCTGGTGCACTCTTCGAATACTTCAAATTAAGCCTAAAGAAATATTTTTCTTTTCTTTTCTTTTTCTTTTATTAACTTAAAATCAAATGTAGTTGAATTCCCCATACCCGTTTGCTTTTTAAGAAATTTTTTGAAATTTGAAACAAATAAATGAAGATGTTAAACCACATTGAATTTAATATTATTAAGATTTGCTTATCACATGCATTTATGCTTGTATAATGTTATTCTCATATATTAATAATAAATTTTTTTAATGTTAAAAGAAGGAAAACCTTATTTTTCTTTCAACCACTTCACTTTTCAGCATTAATATATTTCCATCTAATCAAACAAAATCTCAATTTTCTTTGAATTTGTGAACATTATAATATTTGTTGAAATTCATCAAATCCCATTCCTTTTAAAATTCCACATATTCCAAACATCTTAAAATCTATTTCCAAATTCAATTTTATAATTCCAGGAGTAAAAACCATGAATAACCCAAGGACAAGGGGTTTAATTACAAATAGAGAAAATATAGTCAGAGTAAAGCCACAAAAAAATCACAATACTAGTTAAGAAAGGAAAGTGAATGGGTAAAAATCAAGAATAGACCAAAGAAGGGTGGTTTAATTATAAATAGAGAAAAAGTTGATGTAAAGCCACAAAAAATTCACAATACTAGTTAAGAAAGGATCGTTGAAGTACTTTCCAAAAAAAAAAAAAAAGAAAGTGAAAATAGGTAAAAACCAAGAATAGTCCAAAGACAAGGGGTTTAATTAAAAATAGAGAAAATATATGGTCGGTGCAAAGCCACACAAAAAAATCACAACACTAGTTATGAAAGGAAAGTAAAAATAGGTAAAAACCAATAATAGTCCAAAGAAGAGGGGTTTAATTAGAAATAGAGAAAAAAATCTGTAAAATCACAGTACTACTTGAGAAAGGAAAGTGAAATCTCTTCCTCCCCACGCAATCCTCAGTATATAAGAGTGCAGAGAGGGTTAGAGAGAGTGTGAAGTCTGTGAAGTCGTAGTTAGAGAGAGAGTGTGAAGTGTTGGAGAGTGAGAGAGAGAGGCGCGATTTGACGATACCTTCTGTTTTACATGGCTCGTCAGGGGAATTTCTTCTCTTTCTTGGCCGACGAAGAAAGCGAGGTTGATCCCGCAGACCTCGCTGCAAAGATCGCAAAGATGAAGGCGGAGCGGCTGAAGCGGTTGAAAGAGGAGGAAGAGCGGCTGAAGCGGTTGAAAGACGAAGAGGAGCGGCGGTTGAACCCCCAATATCAGCCCCTTACGGCAGCGACGGCTCAACCTCTTCCTCCTTCTCAATATGGTATAATTCCATTCTTCTTGTTCTGTACCAATAAGTTTATATTTTAAATTCTGTTTCTATTCAGTTTTCTTAAAAATTAAAATTGATACGAGTTCCAGTTTCTCTCTCTAGTTTTTTCCAACTCAGTTTTCTCTGTTGTTAAACAATGTAGCGTTACAATTATTTATGTAGTTGTATCTCTTTTTCTTTGTTGGTTATTGTTGTATATATTTTTTGTGTGATAATGGTGGTGTTAATTAATTTCAGTGAAATCTAAGACAGTGGGAGGAGGAGGAGGCAGTGGTGGTGGTTCTGGAAAGTCTTTTAGGAATCATGGAGAGATGAACGGTTATCGCAGGAATAATGGAGGAGCTGCTGGTTATCAACACAACTATAAAGGGAATGGAGGGGCTGAAGGTTATAGGAGGAATAATGGTGATGGACGAGGACGTGGCCAGAAGGAGCGAACTGGAAGAGGATATTCACGGCCGCCAGAAGCTGATTCTACAACTGGTGCCGGTGTTGGTGGGAACAGGGGGCCCGAAAATTCACAGCCACAAGTAGCTGCTGCTCTTCCTTCACTTGATGATCATCTTCACTTTCCCAACCTGGGTGAAAAAGCTGTGAAAGCATGATTTTTCCAAGACAAGTTTCCAAAATCCCCTTTTATCTTCTGCATTATTTCCCTGGTTTATGTATTCTTTCTAGCAACAAGTTTATGCCTCGGTAATGTATTCTTTCTAGCAAGAAGTTTATGGATTATATTATTGGTTCTACTCTGGCTAGAGAATTTATAATGTTTCAGATGACCTGAAGAAATTTTTTTATTTTATTCTTTCTTTTACATTTCAATCTTTCTAATATTTATTTTTCTAAAAAAATTGATTTTACATAAAAGTTGTAAAGTCCATTAAAGTAACTTATACTCACAATGAAAAAGTCCACCTTCAAAGATATTGTCAAAGATAAAGAAAACTTTTTAATAATTTCATGGATAAATTTTTTTGGTTCGCTTTTGAGATTATTCTTTTTCCGATCAATGAGCGCATTAAATGGGTGGGAAAATTAATAGATTTTTAAAATGTGTAAGGGGGAAACAGTATCAAATTTTCATTACAATAAAATTCTTAGTATATAATTAAATATGAAAATCAAATCTAAGACAATCTTATATAAAAATTTGTATAAAAATGCATCTATTTGAAAGTATAAAAGCGAAATCCAAATATCACATCCAATTATATAAATCAAAATTATTTTATTGCAACCTATGTTCTTCAAAAATGCCATCTATTCAATTTTGATAAAGATTAACTTAGTAGTTCCAGCACAAAAATGTTTAACATAATTGCTTCCCCAATACTTTCATCAACAAATGAAATACGAAAGCATCGATTCATTGCTCCCATACATAGCACAAGTGTATTTCAAAGAGTAACCATGAAAGAAAATTCATTATTCTGTTGGTGGTTTCTGCTTGAAGCCAAACTGGGAGCCAAACGAAGACCATGCCAGCCTTGGATTCATTTCAAGAATTAATCTTTGTGTCCATTTCATTCAATTTCTTTTTCCCTTTTTATGTGTTTTGGTTCTGCCTTTTCAAGAATGGTCCTTAATATAATGTCTGTTGCTGTATAGGGTTAAGAGTGTGATTCTTCCACTTGGTGAGATGATGCCGCGAAGGGCTAGTGGACGAGGTCGTGGGCAAGAGGAGCGAACTGGAGGCAGGGGAGGATCCTATTCACGGCCTGCACCAGAAGCTAACTCTACAAATGGTGGTGGACGAGGTCGTGGGCAAGAGGAGTGAACTGGAGGACGATATTCAAGGCCTGCACCAGAAGCTAACTCTATAACTGGTGGTGGACGAGGTCATGGGCAAGAGAAGCGAACTGGAGGAGGATATTCACGGCCGCCAGTAGCTAATTCTTCAACTGGTGCCGGTGTTGGTGGGGACAGGGGGGCCAAAAATTTACGGCTACGAGTAACTGCTGCTCATGTTCCTTCAGTTGAAGATCCTCTTCACTTTCCCGACCTGGGTAAAAAAGTTATGAAAGCATGGTTTTCGAAGACAAGTTTCTAAAATCCCCGTTTATCTTCTCCATTAGTTCCCTCGTTAATGTATTCTTTCTAGCAACAAGTTTATGCCTCGTTAATGTATTGTGTTATTGGTTCTACTCTGGGTTAGAGATTTGTGGTTGAAATTGATTTATAATGTTTCAGATGACCAGGAGAAATATTGTCCAAGATAAAGATAACTCTCTAATAATTTCATGGATAAATTTTTTTAGTTGGTTTTTGAGATTATTCTTTTTCTGATCATCAACACATTAAATTCGTAGAGAAAATTAATAGATTTTTAAAATGTAAATGGAAAAACAGTATCAAATTTTCATTACAATAAAATTCTTAGTATACAATTAAATTTAAAAATCAAATCTAAGACAATCTTATATATTAGAAAGTATAAAGCGAAATCCAATTATAAGTGGAATGCCATACTGTGAAAATTTGAAATGCATCTATGTGAAAATATAGAAGCGAAATCCAAATATCACATCCAATAATATAAATTAAAAGTATTTTATTGCAACCTGAGTTCTACAAAATTGCATCTATTCAATTTTGATAAAGATTAACTTGGTAGTTCGTGCACAAAAATGTTCTAACATAATTGCTTCCCAAATAGTCTCATCAACAAACGACTAAAACAATTGTCATGAATCGGTGCCTTAGATTTGAAATCATCCAATTTCAATACAGAAGCGTCGATTCATTGCTCCCATACATAGCAAAAGTATATTTCAAAGAGAAACCGTGAAAGAAATGTCATTATTCTGTTGGTGGTGGTTTCTGCTTGAAGCCAAACTGGGAGACAAACGAAGAGCATGCCAGCCTGAGATTCATTTCAAGAATTCTCCCAATCTGTGTGTCCATTTCATTTAGGGTAAAGTGCAATAAACCCCCTCAAACTATAATCCTTTGCGCAAAAACCCCCCTTAAATTATTAAAGATTCATTTAAGCCCCTTCGACTTAGGGATTTGGTGGCAATTTACCGCGGCAAATTTTTTTGGATGTTAAATTGAGTCCCTGAATACCATATTTAAATTAAATGACCATTCAATCCTTATCATACAAAAATACCATACTACCCTTATATTATACAGATTGTTACCCACTCAACCCAAAATCCCTAATTCCTTAAATCAGTTTATGGATATCTCTATCCTCTTCACCCAATTTTCTCTCTCTTCTCTATCTCCATTGAAGACCAAAAGGCAGAGCTTCATCTCTACACCTGATAGGGAAAAATAAACTTAACCTACATTGACCTAACGATAGAGGCAACTAAGTGTTGATTAGCCGCTAGATCTCTTCGACTTTCGAACGATGATATTTCTATTGGATAAGAATGACAATATTTCATTATCAAGGATAAGATAAGATTACGTGGTTAGGTTTCTCTCATTGAAGACCAAAAGATAGAGCTTTATCTTTACACCAAACCGAGAGCGACGTCTACACCATGAAGAACCCACATCTTGCACCAAATCCGATTAACACCAATATATTCATATATTCACATCCTGCAATTTCTAGGTTTGTTCTCACCATCGAAGCATGGATGCCATCAATGGATTGGAGTGGGATGATTTGGTCATTGGCATAGCAGATGGTTGTATATAAGGCCAAGAGAGAACTTTTGTGAGAGAAAGAAAGAGAAGAGTACTGGTGGAGAGGCGATGGAGGTGGAGAGAGAGAGAGAGGGTGCATCACCTCCTTGTTAATCTCAGAATTTAAGACCTCTTCGGAAATCGATTAACCAGTGCAATTCCCTCCGACATCAACAAATTGAGTTACATTATAATCAACTTTTCCGACAAACAAATCTCTAGCGTAATTTCCATTTCTTTCGTTAGCCTCATCCCTCATGTGTGTGTGTGTGTGTGTATATATATGTATGTATGTATGTATGTATGTATGCATGTATACATACAGAGACAGTCCCACTGAACGCAAAATTAAAAGACTGAACGATAATAATATATATATAGACAAAGAGAGATAAAGGATTGAAAGGGATCCTGTAAGTTCAGAAGATGGCCTGAAAGGGAGTTGGGATATTTTTTGGAAAGAGAAATAAGGCAACGTTTGTGTGGGTTTGGGTGTACAGTAATAAAAATGGTAATATGGTCTTTAAGCTTCCAAGGTTGTATGAGGGGTAAAATAGGCTTTTCTAATTTTCTATGATAGAAGATGACCGGAAAAACCTTTTATGTCCTAAAACTACACCAAGACCATAGTTGAGGGGGGTTATTTGTAATTAAGGGGGGTTAGTTGCACTTGGGGTATAAATCCATAATTCAAAATTTCAAATAATGCAAATTTATAAATCAAAGGATAATAAGATATTTTTACCTTGATTTGGGGGTATCATTCTCCAAAAAGTAATTAAGTTGTAATTACCTTTCTTTAATCCAAAATCAAAAGGTGTGGGTGCAATCTATCCTTAAAATAAAATTTAAATATCCAAACAAGTATGTATATTTTTCTAATTGTCATATCAACTTATATTTTTCTATTATGACTCAACGAAGTGTGTATATTAGTACTCTAACTGGCTGGTGACAATGTAAGAACAAAAAATGTGAAATTTTGAATCTTAAAACTTTTCATAATTAGAGAATAAAAAAAGAAAATAAAGCAAAAATCCCAATCAATAATTTTTGGACCAGCAAAATATCATAAAATGTTAGGCCATTATACATAATATGATGGGATACGTACAAATATATATATGCACACACACATAATGACAACAAAGAATGACTAATAATAATTTGAAATCGAGCTACATTTCAAATCTTATATTTGAAAATAAATAAATAAATAAAAAGTTATCAAACCCGGAAACTCCAAAAAATCAAGCTTAAATTTTTTTGGTCTCATTTCAATTCAATTGGAATTAACTAAAATAAATGAATTGGGACCCAAGAAAAGCAAGCGAAATGGCTACTTCTAGTCTCTGGTATTGTTAGTATTATTAGTATTATTTTTTAATAGTGCCATACTTCCGGACTGCAACACTTTGTTGTTTCAAATTAGGAGAGATTTATTCTCAAATAAATGTGTTACATTTTATAAGAATGTTGTATCCTCAATTTAATTGAAAGGAAGAGAATAGTCTCCACAAAACTCTGTTTAAAAAATAAAAAATAAAAAATAAAAAAATAAAAATGTATGCACAAAACAATTAAAAAAGGATAAAGTACATCAACACCCATGAGTGTGCCAAAAGGACACTCAAATGGAAGTTACCTATTTTTTGGACAATGACACCCCTTGAAGATTGAAAAGTGGACAAAGGGACACCTTGAAGCCAACTGACATGAAAAATTGATCAAATTGTCATTTGACCATTTAGTTGACCTTTTTAACTTTACAAGTTAATAAATTGAACAAAAGTACCCCTTATGAACAATATATATATATATATATATATGTATATATATTCCTGAAACAGATTAATAAATTGGACGAAAGTACCTATGTGTGAATTTTTTTTTTCTTAGTTGGTACTCAAACAAGCATGTCTCTTCTGAGACTTGAACCCCCACCTCCCTTTAGGAAGTAAGAGGTAGATAGTGCTAGGCCACTGGCTCTTTGGTCCCATGTGTGAATTAAAAAAAATAAATAAAAATAAAAAAAAATTCATTTGTTTTCATTTTGCAACAATTTCTCAAAATAACAAAATTGATAACAAAATTGCATATTTCTTTTGCTGTTAGTTTCTTACAAAAAGAAAATAGTTTGACCAATCTAAAAGGGTGTCTATGAGTGCTACTTATATCGGTCAATGTTGTTCAATTTTATCTTACAAAAATTGTGAGAGATATGGATGTGTTATCCAACCTCTAATGATGTCTTTCAATAGCTAATTGATACTATTGGGTGTTATTTCGCGTAGCTCACATTAGATTCGCTATTTTAGTTATTTAGTTACTTTCTATTATGTTTTTATGGTAATAACAAAATTGATAACCCTCATTTGTTAAAAATTAATAATAATAATTTCATTCTGGACAATTTACGGTTATTAAACTGGCACTAAGTGGTGTTAATTTGTGACCCTAAACTTTCAAGGGTAATTAAATCATTTTGACATGTCTGATATTTTATAATAAATTTAAATTTAATATTAAGGAATAATTTTATCCGATTTAAAGTTTCATTTGAATGAAATTTCTTCAAAAGACATTATCCCAAAAATAGATAAAATTTTTTTTGACAAACCTAGGGATGGCAATGGGGCGGTTTGGGGCGGGTTTCTCATTCCCCATCCCCGCCCCCATTTAATTTTGGTGCTCCCAAAACCGCCACATAACCGTTTAATTTTTTGCCTCTAATCCCCATAACCGCCCCCGCCCCACTTGCCCCGCCCCCGCCCCCGCCCCATAACCGATTATATTTTTATTTAAACACAATCATAACACATATACACATATATATACATATATATATACATGG
>JAOTQH010269641.1:0-10773 GCA_025631255.1 Cornus kousa | reverse complement strand
GAATACATCTATGAATAGTTTTTTGCTCCAGAATTCCTTGTCATGATTGATTCCAGAAATTCTTTATACTTTTCAGTTCATCTTCGGATTGGTAACTCCTCAATCCGAACTGTAATTTCATTAACTTCTTTTATCTTTCCTCTTACACTGTAGCTGAGCTTCCTTTCTTTTGTTGTCTTTATATCTATATTTCCTTTGAACCCTTTATACTAGGGTTTCATTGGATCCATTAGCTCACCTTGCAGTAAATGCCTCAGATTGGAAACAATCTCTCTCAGATTGTAATTGGGGATGTACGAACTCCATTCACTTCCAATTCTTACACTTCCATTTACCAGAACCATAGGTATAATTGGTATATACCTGAATAATAAAACAAATTAGCTTCTCATTTACAATACCTTCATTATCTACACAATGATCCACTTATCACTGGTAAAAAACTCACCAATTAGGTTCTACTGACATCCAACTTCCTTTAAGTAGGTGAGTACACTATCATCATGTTCTGGGAATAGGCTACATGTGATAGGAGACAACCCAATGTATAAATAGCGGGGAACAACATCATCATCTGTGCCTCCCTGTTAATTAACGAATTAATCTTGTAAATCAAAGTTGAAGCAAACATAATGACTATTCATATCAATTTGGAGAACTGAGAGTTTTTGTTAGCCTTACGTTCATTCGAGTTCCAAATTGGCCTATTGGTTGGAGAAGACCAATGTTATTGCTACCTACATAATCTCTTGCTATACGAATAATGGTACTAACAAGACTACTCTGACTGTGATGATAAACCGATTTTGTATTTACATAACCTGCGAACGCTTCAACTTTTACTTTGGGGTAAAGGTTATACCTAAAAGAACAGAAAAATATTTTTTTCTGATTAGGTTTTAGGCTGTCAACTATTGAAGGAATCGACCTGTGAAGAACTGCTCTCAAAAAATGTATAAGCTCCAAGTTAACAAAGTCACCATATTTTATCAACATCTACTCTAGATTAAGGTATTCATTAGACTGCACAACAAATAATGAATTTGGAAAAGAAATTTGTAAATGTTGTGTCATTTTCATCCAAACACATGAAGTCCAACCTTAGAAAGTCTTATCCACTCCTTCCTTTCCTTAATTTTTTTTTTTCATAGAAAAAAAGTTCAATAGCTTTCTCACCATCTACACGTTTCCAAACATATTCTTTCTTCAGTTTATCAATATCTCCAAAGTAGTTCATTCCTTCCACCGATGTATGTGATCCCAATCCCTACTAGGAAATTAGATGCGCTATTATAATAATATTAATACTAACAATCAAACAGTTAATAAAATTTGAAAAAAACAAACCTTATAACACTTAACGGACCAATTACTTAAATTTCCCCCCCAAACTCTTAATCCATGATTCATATTCAGGTATGGAATAAAAGGATAATATCTTTTTTGTATTAATGGCCTATATCACAAAATAAAATTAAGTTCACTTTCATTAAGATTGAAATGTAGATTAAGTAGTTCATAAGCAATTGCATACCTTCACTATCGGTACAATCAACTCTACTAAGAAATATGGAATTTGAAGGAGTGATGGCCAATATTTTTTTAAAAAAAATTAATAATTAGGCCTTTGAGATGAGAACCGTCGTGATCCTGTCAGGAAACACAAGCCAATCCCCCATTAGTAATGAATGTATTACATAAAATATAATTGTACTAAAGAGAAAACATATAAGTTACCAAATCCACCATAATCATCAAGTGACCAAATCTCATCTTTTCAAGAGTGTTGTCATACACATTTTTAAACCGTAGATCAAGAACTTTAATTATTTGCTTAATCTGATCATTGTTCTTGAACCATTCACCTTTTGCTCGTTGCACATTTAATAAATTATCCTTCAATGAAAGTGCCCCATAATAATCACTTACAACTACGGAAAATCTAGCTATCTATAAAGTAGGTGTAAATGAGTAAAATTTGGGCATTGTGGATGTTGTGGTGGTGTAGAGAATAAAGACTAAAAATTTGGTTTCACTGTTGGTGTTGAAAAATGTGGAGATTTTTAATAACAACGCATCATTATAAGAAGTGAAAAGAAAATGTGATTAAAAGGCATGTAATATGGGGTTATTTCTTGTTTTTGTATTTAGATGGATCACCAACAAAAAATAAATAAATAAAAATCATTATTTGGTGCAGTCTAAAGATTAGAATTTGATATAATTCTCATATATAGAACCCGTAAATCTAGACAAAACTAAGTTATCGATCTGAAAGATATAGCTCTACCTGAAAGTGTCCAACATTTTCTGTGGCATCTAATGACCAAAATACCTGGAAATGACCTGTCTTGGTCGAAGGAATAAAAGAAAGTTGAAGAACATAAATCAGTCAGTAATTGAATACATAACTACTTGTTACATACTAGTTTTAATACCATACTGTTAAATAGATCTCTGCAAGCTATAAGTCCCTTCAGTGATATAGAGGTTATAGACTTGAAGGCCTAATATGATGGAAGATTACTATTATGTCCCTTAAAGGCCTAGCCTATGATTTTTACATACATAAGTTTCCATGCACAATAAGAATATTATAATAAACAACAATGATACATCCAAAGAAAACCCCAAACTATGATGCCACAAAAAATTATAATGTTAGAAAAATTCTAATAATCACTTATATTGAGTTGCAATTGAGGTAGGAATGTACTACCTCTAACCAAGACAGGTCATTTTTAGGTATTTTGGTCACTAGATGCCACAAAAAATGTTGGACACTTTCAGGTAGAGTTATGTCTTTCAGATAACTTGGTTTTGTCTAAATTTATGGGACAACAGATTATATTCATTACATTTATTAGATAAGTCATATAAGTTGAATATACAATAAAGTGAGAACTTACCACAAAAGCCATTGTTGAGGCTTCCTCAGTCAAAATCAGTGTACATTTATGATAGTCTTCCTCCCCTACATAGTAGGCGTCACATAGCTTGGGAATACCAGAGATTCTATTTCCCCTTCTTGTGTCACTTATTTTAAGATTCTTCAAATATTTCAGCAACTGAGCAGCTTCAGCCTCTTTGTTAATCTTACCAATTGGGATAATGTTCACCAATAAAAATATAGTACCCATGAAGTAGTAAATTGATATATATATATATATATATATATATTTTGATAAACATCACTAATAATTAATGATACAAACTTTTTTTTTTTTGGTAAAAGTTCACATTTGGAACAAAAACAACTTTGAAAACGGTTATTGTTTCTTTTAGAATGGACCCAAATGTAAGGCTGTCAATAACAACATTGAGGAACACCCATAAATTCCCCAAATCATAAGCTTCGACGTTGGCATTCTTATTCTCCTCATTTATTCCTATAATGTAATCTGAAATTTGTTTGGTGATATAATCCATATGAGTTCCACCCTTGATCGTGGCACACCCATTTACAAAGCTATCCTATAAAAATAAGTACATCCACATGTAAAATTCAAGTTCCAGAACTAAATAATAATTGAGGATGCTTAATTAATATACTTGAATTTATCATTAACTGTCCGTCACAAACTCACACAAACCTCCTACCTCTCATTGACTTTTTCTGTAATTCTAATAAAATTACAAAAATTGATTAGTAGGCCTAATTAAATGTAAGAGGAATAAGAATGATAAATAAAAAGGTATGATGAAGAGAACTTTGGAAGAGGATGGGTCTGTCTTTAGTGACATATTGCAATTACAGATTGAAATAATTAACAAATGATTTTAAAGGACCTGTTGCCCATTTAATTCAACATTCATAGTCTTTCTAATATATCTTGCTAAGAACATCTCCAGTCCACTCCCTAGAGGCCCATTCTAGCGAGAATGGACAAATTTTGAGCTACAACCTGCTTGCTTAAAGTGAGCGGGCCCACAGGCGCTTGCGGGCCTGGCCCACGATAGCTAATTATTTATTTATTTATTTATTTATTTTTAGCAATATATCACACAGTAATTGCATGGCCATTTTTTATTTCATAATATAATGTATTTGTTTTTAGATAAATGTAGTGATGATGTATTGTTTTTAGATAAATGTAGTGATGATGTCTAAGAAGAAAATTATACTCCTTATAAATATAATTTTTGTTAAAAATTAAAAACTAATAATAATAAAAAAAAATAGGAGAGGCCGTTGCAGCGCCAAAAGGGGCCGGCCGCTGCGAATGGCTTAAGTTGATCTCCATCTTTCTCATCATAGCATCAACATCATCTTCAAGATGAGTAATATTGCATTCTAATATCGCTCTGAGAGAGAAGAGAGATGGCATCGGTGGGTGGATCAACCGTAATGGCAACGGTCAGGTCCTTCAAAACTGGCTCCAAAACCCTAATTCCCAAAACCTAGCTCCAAAATCCGTGTCTTCCTTTCCATTCCTCTTTTTCCACAAGACCATACCTTGTGCTGCTTCAAGGTAAGCCCCTCATTTCTTAATCCTTCCAACACTCTTGCTAGCTTCCCTTCATGTCTTCTTCAATGTAATACATGTTTGTTCGATATATATATATATATATATATTTGTATGTATTTGCCATTGTGTATTTATGGGTTTTCAGGATTATTTCGGTCTTGGGAAGCGTTGAGTCGATGATGCCACTTCACAGCGCCGTAGCTTCTACTGGTTTGAAATCAAGTATCGCCTTTGATTCCTCCTGCTGGAGTTGGCTTTCTCAAGGTATATTAATATTATCATCATCATCTCTCTCTAAAAATATTCTCATTTCAATTTCGTTGATACTATTACTATGAAATGTTATAATAATATTTGATATATGTGATTAATGCCAGTATTGTCATCCTTAAACAATCTTTACTAATTTTGGCTTTCAATTAATGTTTGTTGTGTGGAGTAGCATGGATTAGAATATTGTTCCATCTTATATCATCAAATTTGATGGCAATTTTGTAACTTTTTCTTCATGTCTCTTGCATTTTAAATTGAATAGAACATAATGTGATATCAGGAATTATAAATTTTGAATGACACAAACACCCACCTTCTCAATTGGGACTTGAAAGTTGAAACCCACACCCCTTATTTAGGGGTACTTACATGTGGTACCCTGGGCCAATGGACCGTCATGGAAACTCTCAATTTGCATTGATACACATAAATGTAGATTTTTCAAGAAAAACCATGATTGTCCATTGGTCAGGGTACCACATAGTAAATACTCCCGTGTATTGTATACTTTCTCATTATAGGAGATACCAGTCAAGCTAATAGCTAATATTTTGAGATCAGCAACTAATATTTGGTCTTTTAATTGCATACATGGCTTTATAATTCAAATATTTAGTATACCTATCTTTGTTGTATTGTGTTGGTGGATGACTCTTGTTTTGTATCTGATGCATATTCTGATTAGATTCTACCTGCCGGTGTAGGACTTGCAGTACCATTGTGACAAGGTTCGCTGGATATCAGAGATTTAGAGGGTGATTAATAACTTTGATTTTTCTGTGTCATTTTGGGAAGGAAAAAGTCCTTCAAGTTTTGAAATTTCGACTTTGAAAACTCCTGGATGTGTTAGCTTGTTTTAGCTGAATTATTTAGAGATGGTATTTATATATTGAATTTCTTCTTGATATTTTAGTGTCATAATCTTTTATCTTTAGTGACTCCTTGTATTCCCTGTTGGCCATTGTGGTGGTTCCCTTTGTTGTGATTTGCATGATGTTTCAAGTAGTTAAGAATGATAAATCTCATTTCTGTTTGCCTTTGCATTTGCCTTGGATACTTGAGAAATTCATTCCACTTCTTATATTTAATATGCTAACCCTTGGTGTTTCTTCTGTCAGATTTTGAGGTATTATTTTCTTTCTGTTCACCATTCCATGCAGTTTCAGGGACCTGACATTTATCAGTGATTTTTTAGGTTATTTCTTTGAAGGCTTTATGTTACACAAAAATTCTTAAGGTTTCACTTTGATGATAGCATTTGTTCAACTAGGTTCTGTCATTTCAATTTGGGTCATTTATTAATACAAGAATTAAAAGTTAAAACACAACTTTGAGTTGCTGTAATATAAAAAATTAGCATACTGATAGGTATAGATTACAATTTAGGATATTATATGGGCAATGAAGTTACTAGGATAGAAGGTTGAGAAATAGAATGAAGATAGCGCTGGAAATTGGTCAATATGAGTTGATCCCTTTATGCTGGCTCGGGGGCAGCTGCCCCCCTCTAATTATTTATTTATTTATTTATTTTAAATTATATATATTTAATTTTGTGAAATTTTACAAAATGCACCCCTAGAATTCCCTCTTTCTAAAACTCCCAATTAGCAAGTCTAAATTTCATGCAACTAAACACACCTTAAAATATTTTATTTGCCAATTATCACACACACACACACACACACACAAACGGCTAATCTCTCCACCTCCACAGGGAGAATTAGTTTCTCCCCCTTTTTACTCTACTATCCTCTTTTTAGGTCACGATGATGACATATCAAGGGTACCTAGTAATTATGTATTTTTCAACTTTCACCCTTCCAAATTCCTGCCCACATAGACTGTTTTTGTGATCTTCTGCTTTCGTTCTCCTTTCTTTTTCCTATTTTTCTTCTTTACATTTTTGGCAAAACTTTCTTGCTGCACTTTTGTCTTCAATACCTTTTTCCCCTATACTATTCTCATTTCTTGTAACCTTGCTAGATTCCAATATTATTGTGAATAGGGCCTAAATTCCACTCCAGAGAAAGAGAACGGGAGAAAAAAATGTAGAATAGAATGTGAAGAGATTGGATCATTGAAGCGGTTGTCGCATTATAAACCTGAACTAATCACTAACAGCGTCTTTATAGGCAGACTGAACCCAAACTAATCTTTAACACCATCTTTATAGGCAGACTGACTGTTATTGACACAATATGTCTGAGAGTTGCGTAATGTGGAAGTGGTTTTGAAATTTTCTCAAATAGAATGACCTAGAGAGAGGGGGAATATGTTCAGAGTTGCGTAATGTGGAAGTGGTTTTGATGTTTTCTCAAATAGAATGATCTAGAGAGAAAGGGTGGGGAGTTGAATAGGTTTGGTTTTCTCTTTTTGTCTGTTTTTATTTTTATACTACCTTTAGTTAAATGTAGATCAATATATAAAACCATCAAAATAATGACCGCTACCTTTTGATTTTTATTTTTATTTTTATGTGGAAAATCTTAAGTGAGGAAAAATCAAGGAGATTGTCATCTCAGGTGAAAAAAAAAAAAAAAAAAAACACTATGTCTGAGAAAGTGTACGAGTTTTAGTGCCTTTAAAATCACTCTCCACGAGTTCTTAATTTTAGCACCTTTGGAATCACTTGCCGTTGATTTATCCTTGATGTTTGATTCCTCCAATCCCAATTCCTTAAGAGTAGTGATTAAATGACTTTTGCCTTCCACTAATGCATTCAAAGAATATGGTAATTATGCTGCTTTAAAAGCTTAGATGATCTTAGTGATAATGCTCCGAATCGACGATCAACAATGAACACACACAACTAAACATTCATATGTACAAGTGTGTGTTTGAAATCTGCAGAATTCTCTCTCAAAATACTAACTTTTCCTCTTTCTGCAAATTCTAATGTATCTCTCACTTAAATCAGTGGTTGAGTTATATTATATATATATATGTCTTCTTCTTTGTTTTAGTTGAAAAAGTACTAAAAATATTAGAAGACATCTACAAAGAATCCAGATTGATTTTTGACAGGAAGAATGGTCCAGATTGAATTGGGAAATGTCGGACGGATGCATGTATTCTATGGAACTCGTTGGGTTGGTGCATGCAACATTATGGATTGGTGCATTTAGTCTCTATTTTTTTCTTGAAATAATTTAAGGCAAAACCTAGACAGACTGGTGAATCCGCAGTTATGCATTGGCGCATGAGTTCATTGTGTTGATCCATAGGAGACCAGTGTTACAGTGTAGTCAAGGACACTGAAAGTCTAGCGTTAAAGTGGTGCAACTTGTCACTGTCCAATAATCAACTAATTGAGATTTCCAATTTTTTCTCAAAAATACTTGAACACCAAAATATAACTATTAAAGACAAGGTTTCCTTACCAATACTCACTCTACTTGTTAGTAAAGTGTGGGTTCACTTTTGTTGATGCTTCAACCTACGAATCTATGGCTTCGTTCTTGAAGCACTATAAAAGACACAAACAGAAATTAGAACTCAATATACTGGTTTAATTTGTTTCCGAAATATGCCAACTCACATAGATTACTTAACGCATGCCTCTCCCCTAACCATTGCAACCTTACCCCTTGACTACCGCCATCAACACCCATCTCTATCTTCGTTGTCAGACATCACCACCGGTCCACCGTCATTGTCTAGACCACCGCTGGAATGAAAACCTATTGCTAGAGGGAAGATGGATTTAATTTACATGGTATATCTATTAGGGTTTGAAACTACATATCCTAGAGTCAAATTCATATTTCTACGGCTATTAAGCTGATCTCATTCTCTTTCTTGCAAAATCTACAACGGTCGTTCTCTCGCTAGAATCCTGGTCTCATCAATGAAGTCCTTGTTATTTTTATGCTGTTTCACAATAGGGTTGAGAAAGATGGAGAAGAATATACTACAGTACCTTTATTTTCTCTTGACTTGACTCAAAATGAAGGGTATCTAAGGTAAAGTGGAAAGGAATATAAATATTTGATAGAATTCGATTCATTTTAGTAATGAACAAAACAAATAGGATTGATTATGTATCACAATTACATCGAAGTCTTTTTTGTAAATATGTTGATGAGATGCCTTGGTATCCAAACTGTATCAATGATTGTGATCCTCATTGTGTGCATTGGATAAATAAACTTTCAACTATACCAACAGAAAAGGCTAGAATTGATCTGCTACGGGATTTACATTATACGCAACAGAAGAACACGTATAATTTAGAGAGAATATCAGTGCCTTGGGTAAAATGCCTACCTTAGGCAGAATCTTACGTACCGAACGAGTTTCAAACTTAATCTTTGCTTCAACAGGCTGATGATCTGTGTCATAAGGTTGGTGTCCTTAATCTAAGTAAAAAGTAGATATTAGTAAGGTTTTACTGCAAACAGACTTCCAATTCAATATATAGACCGTCACTCGTACTAAATCACATTTTATTATTCAACAATATTCACTAAAAATCATTGAAAACCCAAATTTATTAGTTGTGGAGTTAAATTTTGTGTTGGTGTTTTCTGGGCCAATGTTGCACGAGGTTGAAAATTTTCACGATGATAATGGTCATGTCTGTCACTTACTCCCATTACACTTGGCATCCATTACATTACTTCTACAACTCAAAATGATGATTGTGATCGCGAAACATTTATTTGTTTTTTCTCTTTGTGAAGTTTCCACAGGTATACACATTTTTTTCCTCATCTTTGTCTGCTTCTATTGTTTGGGGTTCAGTCCTTTTCCATGCTAGTTCTGCTTCTTTGCATGGCAGATTTCGGTGAGTCTTCTGGTTGTGAGGTCTGGCACACAGTTAAGCTTCCTGAACTGCTTAAGCATCAGTGATCCCGTCATACATTCATCGATTACACAAAACATAATGTGTCTTGGTTCTGTTCTCTGTCTTCACTATGAGTGATTTAGCTGCTTTCTTTGATTCATAGCAAACTTGTTTGGTGCAGGTTAAATTCTAGTCAATAACATGATATAGGTGACAAAAGATTGTTGCCATTATATCCTTTAGTTCTAGAAGACAGAAATATTGTATATATATATATTCTTAATTTACAGGTGTTCTTATCCTAATTATGGTGTTCAGTATATGCCTTTCTCATTGGGGTTGGTTCTAAGAATAATAAGTTTTTCCTTACTATCTGATATGTTTTATAGTGCTGGTGTGTGGTTATGTAGTCACTTGATTGTGCTGCTATGTTATAGACAGACATACCCTGCTTACTGCATTTAAGGTCTTCACTAAAAGATTTGCCAATGTAGAAAATTTTAGGCTGTTTGTGAGACTTTTAGTCTGTTACTTTTAATTGATAACATGTACATATTTATGATAGAATTTTGAACTGTGTTATAGATTATTTTAGCCTTTTTTGGTGTCCTGGAGTTGCAAATTGGTTGTTTCATGACTTATTTTTAGATATTGTTCGGAAAAAAAATTCTCTTCTGATGGTTGTTCTTCCAATGTTTAAGTTTTTATTTTTATTTTTATTTTTATTTTTTTGGTTTATGTTTGTTACCAGTGGAGTTGATTATGTTATGTCAGTAAATTGTTGGGTTAAAGTTAGTTTCAGCTTTTGCATAGAAGGGGATAAAAATCTGGATCTTTTATTTCTCCTGCTTGTGTTTACAGAGAACTGCAGAATAAGATGTGGGTTGCATGTTGCTGGGGTAAAATTAAGATTGAATCATTATCAACTTCGCGACCTTATACCTATCTACACTTCACAAGATTAATTCTTTCTCCTTGAGTCCACTTATTTTAAAGTTGAAGAGTCTATGAGAAAGACCAGTTCGCTGTTTGCTTTCACCTGAAATTGCTTGCTTGCTGCCGGCCGGCTGAACAACTAGGTTTGAGGATAATTAACCTATAGATTTTAGCTGCAAAGCACGGACACTTCACTTAGGGGTGCCGTGGTGGTGTTGGACATGAGGACACAGCTCAGACAAGTGGCCAACAAGGCTAGAAGTGTCCTGAAATTTAGATATATATATATATATATATATTATATAT
>JAOTQH010269623.1:0-10773 GCA_025631255.1 Cornus kousa | reverse complement strand
GCATAAAACTTGTCTCTGTGTGATGAATCAAGATCAATCCCTCAAAAAGTTTTTAAAAACTTATACGTTTCCCAACAACATATCTAGACAAAAGGACCAAAGATTAATTTGTAAAACAATAATGAAACTTTAATACATTCAATCATGTCAATGATTAAAAACATAAGAATAAGATCAGAGGAATTGAAGGAAAAAGAAAAAGACAAGAGGAAAAATGGGCTTCTGTGGGCCATAAAACTAGTATAATAATACACATTAGAAGATCAGACTCTTTTCCTTTAGCATAATAATACACATTAAAACATGCACTTTAATTGGACACTATGAATTACTACATCATCAAAATGAATAGGTTTATTGGTATATATATTTGTGTATTTTTCTTGACAGTTAGCGATGAAGAAATAGAAGAAGAAGACCCAGTGAAGAATATTTGGAGCGGAGCCACAGGATTTATTAAAGAAAAAGCAGCTGTAGAGCCAGAGTGCCTTAATCGCGAGAGAAAAACAGAAGCATATGTGGGGGTGTTAGCCCAGACATTATGAAGATGTACTATTGTTACTCGAGTGTGTTCACAATATAAGAAGTTAGCAACATGCATGATTTGTACTCTTGTTAATTTTTAACTTTTGATAAAGTTCTCGAGACTTGCTTGCTTCATGTAACCGAATAATGCTAAGTTAGTAAGAGTACTCCATCTCTCTCTCTCTCTCTCTCTTCATAGATATCATGCTTTTGATAAAGTTTTCATATACTTTGCTTGCTTCAGCTAACTCAATAATTCTAAGCGTCCATCTCTATATAGCTGTTTAGAGAGGAAGAGAGACTATATTGGTATCAATTTCAACAATTTAATCTTGTCCCGTTGAGATTCTGTCTTGTTCCACCCCTATTGGAATGGGTTTGGAATCATCCTAATCCGTCCCATAATAGTTGTCAATTTGAAAAACTTTGACTCACTGTCACATTTTATTTTTAAATCATTTGATATTATTTTTAGTCATATTCCTTTAATATACTTATATGCTACCTATATCACATAGTAGAGGTCTATTTCGATAACTTTGACTCACAAAAATTGTGAATCAAAATTTTTGGAATTGATAACTAATATGGGACGGATGGAGTATGTTTTCAGCTATAATTTTTCTCTTTCCTTTATTTCTTATAATAACTTAAAATTTAATATCATTTAATTATTCTTATTATTATTTTGATAATTAACCAACATTTTTTAATTATGATAGTTGATTAATTTAAAAAAAAAAAAAAAAAAAAAAGTTACAAAATTTATTATGATGAAGTACTTCGGTTAATTTTTAACTTTTGGTAAATTAAGCTCTCAGATACATGCGTACTTTGCTTGCTTCATGTAACTAAATAATGCTAAGTTGTTAACACACCACACACACACACACACACTCTCTCTCTCTCTCTCTCTCTCTCTCTCTCTCTCTCTCTATATATATATATATATATATATATGAGGCTTTGATAAAGCTCTAAGATACTTCGCTTTCTTCATGTAATAATGCAAAGTTGCTAACACTTCATTTGTCTCTCTCTCTATATATATAGCAGGCTTTCGATAAAGATCTCAAATATCTATATACATATTAGGGGCGTCAATTAGGTGGGTTTAGGCAAGTTTTGTACTTGTTATGAATGGGCGAGTCAGTAATGGGTCAATAGCCCATTATCAACCCCTTCATGGCTGGTCATAAATGGGTTGGGTAGTAAATGAGCTAGTTAATCCATGCCCATACTGATGACCCAAATATTTTTAAACACAAATTGTCAAATTATTTTGGTTGCCAAATATCCAAATAAAAAATAAAATAAAATAAAATAGGTTCATGTAATAGTTTTCCATTAATTTTTTGGTTTCCAGTATTACAAATTTTTTTTGGTTTCCATTATTACATTAAAAATTGCACTTTGAAAATCATTCATTATTTTAAGAAACCAAATCACAAACATCAATCAGATTTGGAGGATTTGGAGGATTATTGGATCCATGCCACAATCATTCATTATTTTCAAGATCAACTGAACAACATGAATTACTGTAACAGTTAGGGGTGTCAATTGGGTGGATTTGGGCGGGTTATGAATGGGGGAGTCAAAATGGGTCAATATCCCATTAACCCCTTTATGACGGGTCATAAATGGGTGGGTAGTAAATGGGCTAGTTAAGCCATACCCAAACCGAAGACCCGAATATTTTTAAACACAAATTGTCAAATTATTTTAGTTGCCAATTTTTTATTTTTTTTTAAAAAAAAAAAAAAAAGGTTCCTGTAACAGTTTTCCATTAATTTTTTGGTTTCCAGTATTGCAATTTTTTTTTTTTTGGTTTCCAGTGTTACATTAAAAATAGCCCTTTGAGAATCATTCAATGTTTTAAGCTACCAAATCACAAACATCAATCAGATTTGGAGGATTATTGGATCCATGCCACAATCATTCATTTTTTTCAAGATCAATTGGACACCATGAATTACTACATCATCAAAATGATGATTCAGCAAATGTCAAATATGTATGATTACACAATCTGAGTTTTTCTAATTAATACACCATAGTTTAAACACATGGGTAGGGGAAAGAGAGAGTGTGTAGCCAGCAACGGATCCACATTGAAGACAGTGAGGATAATTGCCCCCATTAAATATTTTTTTTTTTTTTAGTATTGTACCCTTATAATTTGTTTGTTTTCAGTAATATACCATGAAATATTACATTTGCCTCCCCCCTAAAATTACTAAAAAAAATGCACTATAGCCCCCCAAAATACATTTTTGCCCCTCTTACCTTACATCTTAGCTCCATCCCTGTGTGTAGCTTTCATGATAATTGACTAGTATAGCTAGCAAGGCACTACAAGAAAAACAGTTTTTTACCACGCCCTTTTTACCATGATTTTAAAATAACCGTGATAGAAAATACTTTCTAGTAAAGTTTTAAAATAACCGTGGTAGAAAGAATATATTTTACCATGCTTATTTTAAAACCGTGCTAGAAGATTCTTTCTACCACGGTTACGAAAAAACCATTGTAGTAATTGTATTTTTTTACCACGGTTATAAAAAAACCGTGGTTGAAAGTGACTCAGATTTAGGCCCACTCTTTCTACTACGGTAAGTTATTCTATCACGATTCAGGCACCGTGATAAAAAGTGAATTTGGTTTAAGGGCAGGTCTTATTCCCGCTACTTTCTTAAAATTTTAGAGCAAATCATTTCAAACCACACATATACGCCTCCCTTCTTTATTCTCGTTCTCAACTCTGAACTTGCCCTCTCTCTGTCTCTTCGACTGCAAACTACAAAATCTTCAAGAATCAGATCAGCCTCCCAAATCGCCTCCATCTTTATTCTCGTTCTCAACTCTGAACTTGCCCTCTCTGTGTCTCTGCAACTGCAAACTACAAAATCTACAAGAATCAGATCAGCCTCCCAAATCGCCTCCATCTCTATTGTCGTTCTCAACTCTGAACTTGCCATCTCTGTCTCTGCAACTGCAAACTACAAAATCTACAAGAATCAGATCAGCCTCCCAAATCACCTCAATCTCTATTGTCGTTCTCAACTCTGAACTTGCCCTCTCTCTGTCTCTGTAACTGCAAACTACAAAATCTACTAGAATCAGAACCCATATCAGCATATCATTTCAGATTGTTCAATATATCAAAACCCATATCCTTCAGTTTCCATCGCCCGCTGTTCCAGTTCGGGTTCGCCGTTCGCAAGCTTCAGCCGCTGGCCCTCTGTCTCTCAACTCTCAAGCCCCTCTCTACAACTGTTAACTTCTATGTATGGGTTTTGTTTTAATGGTGTGCATGTTTTTGTTACTGCTGATAGGACTCATCCTAGTGACAGCTTTATTTATGCTGAATTAAATTCCTTGACTGCTAGTATGCTTGATCACAGATATGTGCCAGATATATATAGTACACATCGCTACTAAAAAACCATACTTTCCTCTTTCATTTGTTGTGGTTTTGCTAGAGGAGAAGGAAGAGAAACAATGAAGAGGCACATGGTACACCCAGGAGGGCCATCCCACCAACGTGCAAGGTTTGAACACCACCAAGCTCGGACGTTTTTACCGACAGGAGTACAACCACTTCCAATGCCATCCTCTCAATCTCAACCCACTTTCACGCAACCACTAATATTTCAACAGAGACCATCTCAGCCCCCCTCACGCAACCACCACCATTTCAACAAAGACCATCTCAGCCTCTTCTTACACAATCTCAACCATTTCAACAGAGACCATCTCAGCCCACTTTCACATCAACAGGTTTTGAAACAGGTGCATTTCAGCCCCCTTTCACGCAACCACCACCATTTCAATAGAGACCATCTTAGCCCCCTCTGGCATATCCACTACAACAATCCCATCCACCGGGACCAGCTCCACAATACAACCATCCTACAGCTTCTATTTCCCAGTCATATAGTCAATTGCATCACCCACAACCCCTATCCCAAGCTCAACACCAGCACCTTCCACCACTTCCACCAGGGCCACCCCTATCCCAAGCTCAACACCACCACTACACCTACACCACCACCCCCTTCCGCCAACCCAAACAGCCTCTCAGCCCTCTCAATCAGTGCCATTTACAATACCTCATGAGCCAGCTCAACAATTTTTTCCATCCCCAGCTGGAGGACCTGATGATTTGTATTTCGGCAACAAAGAAAAACTTGAAATTGAAAATGCTCAGCACTTATTTGTTCCAACTGGGTCCAAGCCTAGGTTTGAAAGTGACTATGAAGGTATGTACTGCAGGACCACCTCATATTCTGGCGGCCAATATATATACTCAGGGGGATTCTGTATGGCCAGAAGGGCATAAACTGGTATCAAACATCTTATGAGAAACATATAACCACTCTACATGATTGGCTAAAGCACAAGCCACTTATGGGTCCAAAACAAATTAACCAATGCTTTTTTCCGAAGCCCAAAGAAAAAATTAGAGAAATGATATATTTTGCTAATTAATAATGCCAATTAATTTTGAATCTGCATTTTGTTGATTTGTTTTTTAAAGTATATTTCGTTCTTATTTGACTATTAAAAAATATGACATTTATTTTCTATTAGTCCACATCAGCAATGAGATGGTGTGCATCCTCATTGGTGGCTACTTATAAGCATCAGCAATGAAATAGGAGGTTGTATTGTGGAGCTGGTCCCGGTGGATGGGATTGTTGTAGTGGATGTGCGAGAGGAGGCTGAGATGGTCTCTGTTGAAATGGTGGTGATTGCGTGAAAGGAGGCTGAAATGCACCTGTTCCAGAACCTGCTGATGTGAAAGTGGGCTAAGATGGTCTCTGTTGAAATGGTTGAGATTTCGTGAGAGGGGGCTGAGATGGTCTCTCTTGAAATGGTAGTGGTTGCGTGAAAGTGGGTTGAGATTGAGAGGATGGCATTAGAAGTGGTGGTACTCCTGCCGGCAGAAACGTCCGAGCTTGGTGTTGTTGAAACCTTGCACGTCGGTGGGATGGCCTCCTGGGTATACCATGTGCCTCTTCATTGCTTCTCCTCCTTCTCCAGCAAACCCACAGCCAATGAAAGTGGAAAGTAGGGTTTTTTAGTAGCAATGTGTACTATATCTATATATCTATATATATATATATATATATACATGTTCAAAAGTTCAAACTGCCCCCACTCTATTCCCATCAGATTAGAGCTTAGTAGCAATGTGTACTATATCTATATATATATATATATATATATATATATATACATGTTCAAAAGTTCAAACTGCCCCCACTCTATTCCCATCAGATTAGAGCTGTTTTGAAACTTGAAGTCAGGTGGCCGATCTCAAAATAGTTATAGTTATATATATATATATATATTCATTGCTTCTCCTCCTCCTTCTCTAACAAACCCACAACGAATGAAAGCGGAAAGTAGGGTTTTTTAGTAGCGATGTGTACTATATATATATACACATTGCTTTTCCTCCTCCTTCTCCAGCAAACCCACAACAAATGAAAGAGAAAAGTAGGGTTTTCCGCTTTCATTCGCTGTGGGTTTGCTGGAGAAGGAGAATGAGAAGTAATGAAGAGGCACATGGTACACCCAGGAGGGCCATCCCATCGACGTGCTAGGTTTCAACAACACCAAGCTCGGATGTTTCTGCCGGCAGGAGTACCACCACTTCTAATGCCATTCTCTCAATCTCAATTCACTTTCACACAACCACCACCATTTCAACAGAGACCATCTCAGCCCCCTCTTACGCAACCACCACTATTTCAACAGAGACCATCTCAGCTCTCTCTCACGCAAACTCAACCATTTTAACGGAGACCATCTTAGCCCACTTTCATATCAGCAGGTTTTGCAATAGGTGCATTTCAGCCCCCTTTCACGCAACCACCACCATTTCAACAGAGACCATCTCAGTCCCTCTCGCATATCAATTACAACAATCCCATCCACCTGGACCAGTTCCACAATACAACCATCCTACATCTCCTATTTCATTGCTGATGCTTATAAGTACCTACCAGTGAGGATGCACACCATCTCATTGATGATGTGGACTAATAGAAAATAAATATGTCATATTTTTTAATAATCAAATAGGAACGAAATATACTTTAGAAAACAAATTAACAAAATGTAGAATCAAAATTAATTGGCATTATTAATTAGCAAAATATACCTGATCATTTTTCTAATTTTTTCTTCGGGCTTCGGAAAAAAGCATTGGTCAATTTGTTTTGGACTCATAAGTAGCTCGTGCTTTAGCCAATCATGTAGAGTGGTTGTATGTTTTTCATAAGACGTTTGATATCGGTTTATGCCCTCGAATCTCTAAAGTTTACAATAAATCTTAATCACTAATTAAAAGGAACCACTAAAAATCAGAACATTTCAATTTTGATTTGGCTCTAAACAAAAATCACCTGAAATTAGGTACTATAAAAAAAAATTAGTTAAAATTAATTATAACTATTTTGAGATCGACCACCTAACTTCAAGTTTCAAAACAGCTCTAATCTGATGTGAATAGAGTGGGGGTAGTTTGAACTTTTGAACATGTATACATATATATAAATAGATATATATCTATACATATATATATATATATATATATATAGATATACACCTAGGAGGGTTATCCCATCGACGTGCTAGGTTTCAACAACACCAAGCTCGGATGTTTCTGCCAGCAGGAGTACCACCACTTCTAATGCCATTCTCTCAATCTCAATTCACTTTCACACAACCACCACCATTTCAATAGAGACTATCTCAGCCCCCTCTCATGCAACCACCACCATTTCAACAGAGACCATCTCAGCCCTCTCTCATGCAAACTCAACCATTTTAACGGAGACCATCTTAGCCCACTTTCATATCAGCAAGTTTTGCAATAGGTGCATTTCAGCCCCCTTTCACGCAACCACCACCATTTCAACAGAGACATCTCAGCCCCTCTCGCATATCCACTACAACAATCCCATCCACCTGAACCAGTTCCACAATACAACCATCCTACGTATCCTATTTCATTGTTGATGCTTATAAGTACCTACCAGTGAGGATGCACACCATCTCATTGATGATGTGGACTAATAGAAAATAAATATGTCATATTTTTTAATAATCAAATAGGAACGAAATATACTTTAGAAAACAAATTAACAAAATGTAGAATCAAAATTAATTGGCATTATTAATTAGCAAAATATACCTGATCATTTTTCTAATTTTTTCTTCGGGCTTCGGAAAAAAGCATTGGTCAATTTGTTTTGGACTCATAAGTAGCTCATGCTTTAGCCAATCTTGTAGAGTGGTTGTATGTTTTTCATAAGACGTTTGATATCGGTTTATGCCCCCGAATCTCTAAAGTTTACAATAAATCTTAATCACTAATTAAAGGAACCACCAAAAATCAGAACATTTTAATTTTGATTTGGCTCTAAACAAAAATCACCTGAAATTAGGTAACTATAAAAAAAAATTAGTTAAAATTAATTGTAACTATTTTGAGATCGACCACCTAACTTCAAGTTTCAAAACAGCTCTAATTTGATGTGAATAGAGTGGGGGCAGTTTGAACTTTTGAACATGTATATATATATATATATATAGGTCACATCGCTACTAAAAAATCCTACTTTTCGCTTTTATTGGCTGTGGGTTTGCTGGAGAAGGAGGAGGAGAAGCAATGAAGAGGCACATGGTACACCCAGGAGGGCCAACCCACCGAAGTGCAAGGTTTCAACAACACCAAGCTCGGACATTTATGCCAGCAGGAATACCACCACTTCCAATACCATCCTCTCAATTTTAGCCCCCTCTCACGCAACTACCACCATTTCAACAGAGACCATCTTAGCCCCCTTTCACACAACCACCACTATTTCAACAGAGACCATCTCAGTCCCCTCTCACGCAATCTCATCTCAGTCCCCTCTCACGCAATCTCATCTCAGTCCCCTCTCACGCAATCTCAACCATTTCACCAGAGACCATCTCCGCCCACTTTCACATCAGCAGGTTCTGGAACAGGTGCATTTTAGCCCCCTTTCACGCAACCACCGCCATTTCAACATAGACCATCTCAGCGGCCTCTCACATATCCACTACAACAATCCCATCCACCGGAACTAGCTCCACTATACAACCATCCTATAGCTCCTATTTCATTGCTGATGCTTATTATAAGTACCCACCAGTGAGGATGCACACCATCTCATTGCTGATGTGGACTAATACAAAATAAATATGTTATATTTTTTAATAGTTAAATAGGAACGAAATATACTTTAAAAAACAAATTAACAAAATGCAGAATCAAAATTAATTGGCATTATTAATTAGTAAAATATACTTGATTATTTTTCTAATTTTTTCTTCGTGCTTCGGAAAAAAGCATTGGTCAATTTGTTTTGGAGCCATACAGAATCCCCCTTGAGTATATATATTGGCTGTCAGAAATTGAGGTGGTCCTGCAGTACATACCTTCATAGTCACTTTCAAACCTAGGCTTGGACCCAGTTGGAACAAATAAGTGTTGAGCATCTTCAATTTCAAGTTTTTCTTTGTTGCCGAAGTACAAATCATCAGGTCCTCCAATATGTCCTGGGGATGGAAAAAATGTTGAGTTGGCTCATGAGATATTATAAGTGGCACTGATTCAGAGGGCTGAGAGGCTGTTTGGGCTGGCGGAAGGGGGTGGTGGTGTACGTGTGGTGCTGGTGGAAGGTAATGGTGGTGTTGAGCTTGGGATAGGGTGGTCCTAGTGGAAGTGGTGGTGTTAAGCTTGGGATAGGGGTTGTGGGTGATGCAATTGACCATATGACTGGGAAATAGGAGCTGTCGGATGGTTGTATTATGGAGCTGGTCCCAGTGGATGGGATTGTTGTAGTGGATATGCCAGAGGGGCTGAGATGGTCTCTGTTGAAATGGTTGTGGTTGCGTGAAAGGGGGCTAAAATGCATATTTTTTAGAACTTGCTGATGTGAAAGTGGGCTAAGATGGTCTCTGTTGAAATGGTTGAGATTGTGTGAGAGGAGGCTGAGATGGTCATTATTGAAATAGTGGTGGTTGCGTGAGAGGGGGCTGAGATGGTCTTTGTTGAAATGGTGGTGGTTACGTGAAAGTGGGTTGAGATTGAGAGGATGGCATTGGAAGTGGTTGTACTCCTGCCAGCAAAAACATCCAAGCTCATGAGATATTGTAAATGGCACTGATTGAGAGGGCTGAGAGGCTGTTTGGGTTGGCGAAAGGGGGTGTGGTGCTGGTGGAAGGTAATAGTGGTGTTGAGCTTGGGATAGGGGTGGTCCTAGTGGAAGTGGTGGAAGGTGGTGGTGTTAAGCTTGGGATAGGGGTTGTGGGTGATGCAATTGACCATATGACTGGGAAATAGGAGCTGTAGGATAGTTGTATTGTGGAGCTGGTTCTGGTGGATGAGATTGTTGTAGTGGATTTGTCAGAGGGGGCTGAGATAGTCTCTGTTGAAATGGTGGTGGTTGTGTGAAAGGGGGCTGAAATGCACCTGTTCCATAACTTGTTGATGTAAAAGTGGGCTGAGATGGTCTTTATTGAAATGGTTGAGATTGTGTGAGAGGAGGCTGAGATGGTCTTTATTGAAATGGTGGTGGTTGCGTGAGAGGGAGTTGAGATGGTCTCTGTTAAAATGGTGGTGGTTGCGTGAAAGTGGGTTGAGATTGAGAGGATGGCATTGGAAGTGGTGGTACTCCTGTCGCCAGAAAGGTCCGAGTTTGGTGTTACTGAAACCTTGCACGTCGGTGGGATGGCCCTCCTGGTTGTACCATATGTCTCTTCATTGCTTCTCCTCCTTCTTTTCCAGCAAACTCACAACAAATGAAATAGGAAAGTAAGGTTTTTTTAGTAGCGATGTGTACTATATATATCTGGTACATATCCATGATCAAGCAGACTATTAGTCAAGGACTTTAATTCAGCATAAATAAAGCAGTCATCAGGTTGAGTCCTATCAGCAGTAACAAGAACATGCATACCATTATTGAGTTTAATCCAGCTACAAACTGGTGTCTTCCAAACCCGTGCATGCCATAACCCATAATTATGATGTTCCATGATGCTGTATCTTTATAGCCCATCCTATCAAAAACCAAGTGAGCTTCCCTCATACTCCCACATTTTGCATACATGTCTAAAACAACATTATTCACATATACATCATCACCATCCTTGCCCAACCCATTAATAATCATGTATCCATGTATTTCTTTACCTTGC
>JAOTQH010269612.1:0-10774 GCA_025631255.1 Cornus kousa | reverse complement strand
CTATAATTAGTACAAAATCAGACAGTTAATACTTTCCAAATTTATCTAACAATTACATAAATCACGTAATTCTCCAATATCTTCATCTTGTTTAATCACAATGAATGGATTGATTTACTTGCTTTTAGCTAGTGAAATTTTGAAGTTCCGGTATATTGTTCCAATTCTGAAAAAAGTAGTTAAAATTAGCTGTTCAAACAATTAAGATATATTCAACCCCCTTTTCACTTCCCCAAATTTGATACAAGGACATCTTGTCCTATACCCAAATATGGTACTTGATTTGGGTAACAAATCTCATTGCAACAGACTAACAACCATTATCGTATGCCAGATTGGAAAATATTGCAATGACTAATAATTAACTAAAGTAAAACCATTAGAATTTATTTCAATCTCTGAGAAAATAATACATCAAACCCCTTTTAAAATTCTCAAAACATAGAAGAAAAAAATAAATTCAAATCACCAATTTATGCTCTCAATATCTCGACAACCTTCAAAACTTTAATTACTTGAGATATTGGAAAAAAGGAGGGGGGTGAGCTTACAACTTAGCAATTAACAGCCCAACCATGCAACAATATATTTAAGTGTACCAAGAAATGGAAAGATCAATAATCACTCTCCCAACCAACATCTTCTTTTTTCTTTTTTTTTTTTCCTTCCCTCCGATAAGTAAAGTTTTATTAAAAGCACCTAAGAGGGGAGTGCGCCGGGGAAGCTCATGCGTTTAACCATTGAACCAGGCAACGGCTCTCAAAAGATTTGTTGAGTTGGAGATGTGGGGTTTTGAACTCCGTCCTCTCACATACAACGTGAGCGCTCTATTATTTTCATCACTCTCTTTTTTAATAAGTTTGTATAAATTCTTCTTGCATGCTTTGTACCTAATTCAGAATAAAGATTATTGTATGCTCAGCTTCCTCACTACTATTTTTAATTCTTTCGCATATTTGTTTTAAATAATGAATCAATCATATCTAGGTTTATTGCCCTTTATTGTTGGTTGTATAGTGCTTGTTCTTTTTTTTTTTTTGAAGATTTAGTTTATATTGGGTGATGCATCCCTTTCTAAGAGATTTCTGTTCTCAGTTGATTTTTTGCAAGACTATGGAATACTTAAATGTCTCTTGATAGTGTTTTAACGCATCAGATTTTTGTTGGATGCCTGGTGTGATGATAGACCCCTTGCTCATCGATTCCCTAGATTGTTCAGGTTGGCGGTTGACAAACATTGCACAGTGTGCGAATGTTTGATGACGATGCGGTGACATGGGATTTCTGATTTGTTGGATCGTTCAGGACTGGGAGCTAGAATAGGGTAAAGCCTTCTTTGGGTTGTTATGCCTGTCGGCTTTGGATATGAAGGGTGATGATGTGTGGTGTTGGATGGGAGTTGGGCACGGTGGGTTTGCAGTAAAATTATTGTTCTACCAGGTTCTGTAAGGTGATTCTAAGATTGCATTTCCATGGAAAGAGGTATGGAGGAGAAAAGCCCCTCTCAAGGTGGCTTTCTTTGAGTGGTCAATGGCGTTGGGGGGAATATTGGCCATGGATAATCTGGAAAAGAGGCATCAAATTGCTGTTGCATGTGCTAGAGGGGTGAAGAGACAGTCAATCGTTGCATATTGCATTGCCTAATTGTGAGAGACATTTGATCTATGCTTTTGGTTATTTTTGGATTGCAATGAGTGGCTTTGGCTAATGCTTTGGAACCTCTTGAGTCTTGAAGGGGTTGTGGGAAGGCAAGTTAGAGATGTTTGGAGGACAAGCTAGAGACGCTTGGAAGGCAAGCCTGTTATGCATTTGGTGGGGTATGTGGAAGAAGAAAAATTTGAGATCCTTTGAGGGTGACAGGTTGTGGAAGCACCCCGATTTGGGTGATAAAACACACTATTTTGAGTTTTTTATTCATTGGGTAAAAGGTGACTTATGTATATTGATTATGTTAATATTTTGGATAGTGTGAGGGTATAAGGCTTCTTCTGTATGGTTTTTGCATGGGTGCACTCCACTTTGAACGCTTTTAATGAAATTTGACTTGTCAAAAAAGAAAGAAAGAAAAGGTTTTGGCCCACACGAAAATAAAGAACCAAGCAATTCTTCGAAGTACTATATTGGTCGTGGAGCTGGTTGAATTGAGAATTGTTTCAGAAGGGACATCTGATTGTTTGTGTAGATCCTTGTTGAGCGGTGCCCGTGTATGGTTTTTTAAAGTGCTTGGACCTCACCGGGTTCTCTTTAACTTTTGGGGTTTTCTTGTTATTTTATTATCTATATATATAATTGGAAACTGAATTATTGGGTATATGGTATCATATCTTACTACCAACACTGCCATACTGATACCTTTGTCTTGGCTCAGGTAGTCTAACCATATTTCCTCCATTTTCTGTATGACCTCATATGGTATTTGTGCATGATTTCAAAAAACTCTTTTTGGATATATATGTTTTTTCATCATTGTTTTAAAATTTCCCGCTAATTTGCTCATTATATGCTAATTGAGGTGTCTTACTATTCTATGATCTTGTCTCCTCCTTGTTACTCTTTTGGTTTATAAGAACAACTCTCTTCCTTGTAGAAACTTTAGTGCTTGATGTTGTAGCTAAAGGTGTTAGATTGCACTGAAGCAAGTTTGATTTATCACATTTCTCCTCTTTGCAGGAACCTTGTTAATCAATGAGAGAATGCTGGAGTCCTATGTAATTGCAAGAGATCGGTTTCTTGTTCCTAATGGAAAAATGTTTCCTACGGTTGGAAGGTGATTGTACTTGTAATGCCTTTCTCCCCCTTAATAAATTCATAGTTTTTGCTCTTAATCATTCTAGCTTTGACTAAAACTGTTATGATCATGCCTTAGATTGCCGTTATTTTTTGCAGCACTCAAAAATTGATTTATGAATGATGCTTTGAAGTAATTCGGAGAATTCAAAATCATACTTCCATCTTAATGTTCTTTATGCTGTTTGTTTGCCAAAGTGCTGCTGTATATGGTTTCATATTTCATCTTTGGTTCTAGTAGACTGCTATGTCACTTCTGAGTATAAGTTTTTCCTGTATTGTACTATGAAACACACAAACTTCTTAGGAGAAACCATATCCATCTCCAAAATTTTGTTGAATACAAAACTTTTCCAGACATAGATGGAAACTTGTTGGATACCATGCATACATGTCATGCATACATGTCTTAAGTTTTTATTTTTACTTACTTATTTTTCTAGTATACATGGTCAAATTATTTCATGCATGATCTGAACACTTTTTACCAAGGGTCATAAGGCTCGTCACCCAGAGTGTTTTGTGAATCGAGATTGATGGGAGGGATAGAATAGATACAGACCTAACATGTTACATTATTTGCACGAAGTGACCACTCTCAAGATTTGAACCCACTTTCTCTTGCTTACAATTGAGGATATTATTACTGTACCAAGAAATGACCCTATCTGAGCACTTTTTAGTATACAAAATAAATATAGTTTTAAATAGTAGATAGTATACCGCCAAGGGATGTAGCTTAGTGGTACTTCCTCACCTTCCAAAAGTATAATGTCAAGGGTTCAAGTAAGGGAAAAAAATATACCAAAGTGATAGTGTACACCAAAAATTATGTATATGATATTTGTTGACTTTGTCTTCCAGGGTGATGCAATTGTTGATATAAAGTTAAAAAAGAATATTAATTACAATTATACAATTCTATATTTGTCTATATGAAATTCATATAAAAAAATATCTTTATATTGCAGTGTCCTCTGCATTTCCATATCCTACTTTTTCAGAATTTGTTTTGTCAATAGAATCCATGTCATATAATGTGGTATTGTGTTTGTGTCTCGTGTTATCATTTCTTAGATTTAATCGTATGCTTAGGTGGTTTGTTTACAAGAAACCAAGTTTGATTCTATGTTGGATAGGGTGGTGAGGAGTCTTTGGGGTGGAAGATTTGTCGAGTGGGATGGATGCCGTGGGCACTTCGGGGGGTGTTCTTGATATGTGGGACAGGAGATGGGTGTCAAGGGTGGATAGGAGATGGGTGTCAAGGGTGGATATATGGAGGGGGAGATTCTCCATCTCGTGTCTTTGTTATGGATGAGGATGGTTTTAGGTGGACCTTTTCCAGTGTGTATGGTATTGTGGATGATGGGGAGAGACACATCCTTTGGCATGAACTCAGTTCTGTGAAGGATTTGTGGGCCCTTCCGTTGTGTTTCAGTGACTCAGTGGGGATTTTAATGCAGTCAGATCCCCCTGGGAGAGATCTACTGGAGGAAGATGGTTTTCGGATATGGAGCACTTTTCAGAGTTCATTGATAGCCATCAATGGACATATTTTTGGTTTCTGGGGATTGGGAGGAGAGGTTTCCGGATGTGGTTCAAATGACTTTGGCTAGACCAGTCTCGAATCACATTCTGTTGTTGTTGGATTATGGGGGGATGAGATTCCGAAGTACACCCTTTCGGTTTGTGAACATGTGGCTCAGAGTAGACGACTTCTAGGGGAAAGTACGTTCTAGGTGGGATGAGGCTACAACCATTGGTACTTCGAGTTTCATGTTGGCAGGAAAGCTTCGGTTCTTGAAGACAGAAATTAAAAGTGGAATAAGGAGGTGTTTGAGAACTTAGAGTGGAGGAAGAACATGGCTCTTGCTGAGATTGTAGAGATCGATCGGCTGGAAGGTAGATGGAGTATTGAGGAGACTTGGAGGCATCGGAGAGCGGAATGTCAGGCGGAGGTTGCTATTTCGGAGGAGATCTCGTGGCGTTAGAAGTCCAGGGCTTTATGGCTCAAGGAGGGTGATCGTAATACAAGGTTCTTTCATAGGTTGGCTAATGTTCATAGGTTGGCTAATGCTCATAGGAGGGGCAACCACATTGGGAGGATTTGTGTGGATGGGGTGGAGTTATGTAGAGAGGATGAGGTGTGTAGGGGGATTGCCTCGGCGATTGTACATTGAGACATATAGGTGGAGACCTCGGCTTGGAGGTTTACATTTCGATACGATTTCAAACATGGATAGAGATGGCTTGGAGATTCCATTTATTGAAGTGGAAGTATTGACAGTGCTCAAAAGCTGCAATGGCGATAAAGCCCCGGGTCCGGATGGCTTCACTATGAGATTTTTGTTGGCAAGTTAGGGTGTTGTCAGGGAAGAGGTGATGGGGACATTCCAGTAATTCTATTCTCACGAGAGATTTGAGAAATCTTTGAATGCAACTTTCATCGCTCTTATTCCTAAGAAGGGTGGGGCATCCGACGTGAAGGATTTTAGATTGACTAGTTTGGTGGGATGTATGTACAAACTTATAGCTAAAGTCCTTGCTTTGAGATTGAGGGATGTATTGGATAGAGTTATTTCTAAATCCCAAAATGCCTTTATTGGTGGTCGACAGATCCTGGATTCTTCTCTTATTACCTGTGAGTGTGTGGATGCTAGATTGCGTAGTGGTATTTCAGGAGTTCTTTGTAAGCTTGATGTTGAGAAAGCCTATGATCATGTTTGTTGGAGTTTTCTACTCTATATGTTGGAGAGGTTGGGCTTCGGGGAGAAATGGAGGAAGTGGATTGAGTTTGGTATTTCGTCTATGAGGTTCTTGGTTCTAGTGAATGGGGTTCAGTCTGGCTTTTTTGGCAGTTCACGTGGATTAAGATAAGGTGACCCTCTCTTGCCGTTTCTGTTTATCATTGTTATGGAGGTTCTTAGCAGGTTGGTGAGGAGGGCTGTGGACTTGAGGTTCATTAGGGGCTTCAGGGTGGGGAGAGATTTGGATCATTAGCTCGAAATCTCCCATCTGCTTTTTGCGGATGATACTTTGGTGTTTTGTGATGTAGATGTGTTGCAGATGAGATATCTGAGGTGTGTTTTAGTGTGCTAGGCCGTTTCTGGCCTAAAAGTAAATGTGGGGAAGAGCACCTTAGTCTCGGTGGGGGAGGTGCAGGACTTTTTCAATCTTACAATGGTTCTAGGGTGTGGGGGTCTTGTCTTTCCCCATCTCTTACTTGGGATTGCCCTGGGTTCACCGTCGATAAGGGTGGGGGTTTGGGATCATGTGATTGACAGATTTGAGAAGAGGCTTGCCGTGTGGAAGAAACAATATTTGTCCAAAGGGGGGAAGATCATTCTTATGGAAAGTACATTGTCAAGTCTTCGTACATATTTTCTCTCTCTTTTTTAGATTCCAGTCTCAGTGGCCGAAAGGATAGAGAAGCTTCAGTCGAATTTCCTTTGGGGTGGTTTGGGGGATAAGTTTAATTATGTTATGGAGGAGGGTTATATCTTGCCGCTTTGGGAGGAGAGAGGTGGGTGGTGCTCCCGAGTGGTTAGATCGTCCGCTGCTGGTGTGGGTGTTCGGAAGTTTATCCGGAAGGGATGGGATGATTTCTCCAAGCATATCAGATTTAGAGTTCGAGACGGCAGGGATATTAGGCTCTAGGAGGATGTTTGGTGTGGCGAACATTCGTTGGGTTCTTTGTTTCCCAGGTTATTTAGGATTGCTGTTGGCGGACGTGCCTGGGTGGTTGACTGTTATCGGCTTGATAGCGGGAGGATCAATTGTGATGTGTGTTTTCAGTGACATGTTCAGGATTGGGAATTGGATGACATTGCCGACTTGTTGGACCTGCTGTATAGACAAACAATTAATGGGGGAGGCCCAAATTCCCTCATTTGGGTCCCCTCCCCCTAGGGGAGATTTGAGGTCCAATCTTTCTTCCGCTACCTCTCGGGTTTCTCAGGGGCTGGTTTTCCTTCGAAGACGGTCCGGCGGTTGAAGGCTCCCTTAAAGGTGGCTTTTTTTGTTTGGATTGCCATTTGGGGCAAGATTCTTACCCTTGACAACCTTAGAAGGAGAAGATAGGTAGCGGTCAATTGGTGCTGTATGTGCAAGAGGGATGAAGAGTCAGTTAATCATCTTCTTTTACATTGTCAGGTGGCCCACGACTGTTGGAGTCTCATCTTTGGTCTGTTTGGTATGCAGTGGGTCATGCCCTGGTCTATGAGAGGTTTGATCGACTCATGGGGGTCCTCACGTTATTCATTTTTGGAGGGCGGTACAACTATGCATTTGGTGGTGCATCTGGAAGGAACATAATAGTAGATCTTTTGAGAGGGAGGAATCTCCCGTAGGAATGCTAAAATACAATATGTCTTAGTCTCGGTTCCACTTTTGTAATTGGGACGCGTTCCCCTTTTGAATGCCTTTTTTAATGTTATTTTTTTTACTTATCAAAAAAAAAAAAAAAAAAAGGAATGCTAAAATACAGTATCATTAGATGTCTTTTATGCTGGGGGAGGGGGGGAAGTTGTTCATCATTAGATGAGATGATTGATCTCTTATGATCCCTGGGTCCTTAATCCCTTGTTTATGTTTTTCTGTATTTCTTTCTTTCTCACGTTTGGCTTGTTGTACTTGGATGCGTTCCCCTTTTGAACGCTCTTTAATACATCTTTACTTAAAAAAAAAAAATTGTAAAATCATATCCATGGATCTCCTTGGCTGTCTGATACTCATTTGGATGGAACCAAAAAAGGACCCAATTTCTGAAATGTTGACAATCTGAGGGAAGAGATTACCAATAGAATACCAAGAATAATTCCTTAGACTGCACACCTCAACTTGGGTCTGCCTTGCTTGATCTAAATGTGAATTTTGTGCCAATTCAATCATCAAGACCACTTTTCATTTGGTGAAAACCAAATCTGAGGGGCTTGCACTAAAAGAAAAGAATGAAAATGGCAAGTCATCCATTTCATGATTGACAAGTCATATAATTATTATTGGGATTTTGGTAAATTATCATGAAAGTATCGAAACATAAGAATTTGTTTCATGAAACTACGGAGACCAAATAAGATTAAAGAGACTCTTTATGAGGAGTTTCAGTACGATGCACTGAGTGGTGCTCATGAATTATGGGAAGGCAGGAGCCCTTGACAGCATCACTCTCCAATTGAATTAGAGGCTTCATGTTCCTCTCATGTTCTTGTAGGATTTTAACAGTCTGGTAGCACTACTTTTTAACCAAAACATCTTGTTTCTTTCTTTTTATAGATGACTTTCACTAAATGGTTCATGGTGCATAAACTCATGTAAACATGAGAAAATCCACAAAATTGGTATGGGTAGATATAAATTCAGTTCTTCCGAAGACTCTATAAGGAATCAATTATGAGAGAAGAATGTAGTACAATGAACTCAAAAAAACAGTATTCAATCTGAAATCAAAAGAGTCTCCACCTTCAAGTGCCTGTTCCTTGTATTACATGCATACTAGTCAAGGCAAAAGGGTAGCCTGCAATTTTCCTCAATTTCTTTTACTCACCCTGGCTCCTCTCCAGCCAGCTAACAACACCAAATCACCTACAACTAAGCGATAAATCAACAATTGATTAACATTTTTGACTTCTTAGACCCCTACCAGCTATTAGGGATGAAATGTTTTCTTTCTACTTGGTCCATTTCTGAAACTCCTCATAGGAGTCTACGATTTAGCACAACTTCCTTATATTTTTTTCTGGAACCCATCGATCATCATATAGATGATCTCACGATTTCCATAAATTTGAGGCCTCTTATTTGATTTAGGTTTTTGGTAGATCTTAGGGAAGATTAACAACTGATAACTCTTCCATTAAGGCGCATGCTAACTGATTGAAGAGCTCTTTCATTTTCTCTTAATTTATAAGGTGTGACTTTTCAATTAAACACCTACTCGATGCATTATCCCAAAACTCATCATAAAGAATCATCTTTATCCACCGTTCTGTTGTTGGCCTTGTTTGGTGTTTGGTGTTCGTGAATAGATAGCTATAGTTACACAACCCTATGAAGATATACCAAATCCTCATTATATTCTTTTGGAACTTGTCAGTCCTGAATTGGGTGACCCTACCATTTTCATTCATTTCTTAGTGCAAGATTGGTCATCCTTGGGTTTGGCTTTCACCAAATAAAAAATGGAGTTGAATTCAAAGTGGTAGAGAGTTTGTACTTTGGTAGAGCAGAGAGGCTGTCCAAAGTTGAGGTATGCTGTCTTGCAATTCACTGTTGGTATTCTATTGTAATCTCGCCCTGAAATTGTTTAATATTTTAGTAAATGTGAACCAAGTGGTACATAATGCTCTGATGTCAAATGTTATTCTGCCAACAAGTTCCTGTTATGTCACTCTTCTTTTCACAGCTCTTTACCTCAGTAAGATTGATATCATGAAGTGGGGAGCTCTCTTGGCTGTATTATCTCGACATCTATGGATTTATTAGATAGTGTTTTTTTTTCCCTTTCCCTACATGGGTTGGTTGTATCTATGGATTTATTAGATAGTTATATTCTCAGTACTTCTTTCAGCAAGTAATTCATCAAATATGCACTGTCTGTGCTACAGATGTATGAGCTCTGAAAACTTTTCACGATCACGACCACTTGGGGTAGTCTCTAACTTCCTATAGTTGTTAGTCTTTCATATTCGATGGAGAATTACTAATAAAAGGCTTGTTTCGATGCATCTGACGTTAGGACTATCTTCTGCACATTTGTTACAGCAATATTTTCTTTCATTTGTATATCTTGCGTATGAGTTGGTCTGGTTTTATTCCCACGTTTATATGCACTTGCGATTTGGCTTGTGCAGCAATAAGGAATCTCTTTTTGTAATATATATTTTTTCTTTTTATTTATGTATTTTTGCTTTTATATTTGATCTACTTTTCTTTTTGTTTGTCATTCTTGGTTTTGATTTTTAATGGTATTTGCTCATGTAGAATACATATGGCGCCATTCAGTGATGAATATTTATTCATAGAAATTGCAAATAAGGTATGTTTTTGTATTGATTTTCTCAATTTTGTTGTTCTTTTTCTTTTAAATTTATCTTTGATAGAAATATGTTCTCGGGATTTCAATTAGTTGAATGAGAAAGGCTGTTATCAGCTACAGATGTTATTAGTCATACTCCTATATATATTACATGGTGAGTGGAAACGTAATCAAATAACAGATCTTATACCTCTGATATAGTATGTCATATCACAGATCCTATGCCTCTAATGTAGGATGTAGATGATGACCATAATATCAAATCCTATAAAATAATATCAAATCCTGAATTAACTCTCAATGCTCCCCCTCAAGCTGGAGCGAAGCTATCAACTAAGCCTAACTTGCCAATACTAGAGCGGAGAGCAGATAGTCCACTAACTTCATGAACATGTCGGCAAGCTGATTAGAAGAGGAAACGAAGGAAGTACAGATAACTCATGAGGGCACTTTCTCTCTGATAAAATGAATATCAACCTCAATATGCTTGGTCCTCTCATGAAGAAAGGAGTCAGACGCGAGCATGATAGCAGATTGGTTATCACAGAAAAGTGTTGCAAATGCCTTGAGCCATGGCACGGTATTCTGCCTCTGCATAAGAACGAAACATAACACTTTGTTTCTTACTTTTCCAAGAAATTAGATTACCCCCATGAGAAATACAGAAACCTGAAGTGGAGCGATGGTCAGTCAAAGATCCAGCATAATCAGCATCAGAGTAGCACGATATGAGAGGCAGTGGTGTGGATATATAGAATAAACCAAGTCCTGGGCAGGACTTAAGGTACTGAAGGATCTGGTATACTGCATCTAAGTGTGAGGTCCAAGGAGCATGCATGAATTGATTGACAACACTAACTGCAAATGTGAGATCTGTGGAAAAATACAAGTTAGTCTCCTTGATTAGTGGTAGGTTAGCACTAGAATTGTGTAAATATTTGTTTCCTAGAG
>JAOTQH010269591.1:0-10775 GCA_025631255.1 Cornus kousa | reverse complement strand
AAGGATTTCTCAAAGAAACTCACAGATGATTACATGAATATTCTAAAGGTACATGTGCGTCGATCATCAATCAGGTATGAGATTAAATTCTCTATTTAATTAATTGTAATATACTTGATTTCTACATAAATTATTGAAATAAAATCCAACAATAATTTGTATCCTTCTGAATTCCTCCATTTATTTAATTTCTATCCTTCTAAATTCCTCCATTTATTTTATTTTCTTTTAAAAATTCGTAAAAACATATTATTTCATTTTTCCCTCTTACACTTTTTTTTTTCATCCAATACCCTCCAACCAAATTGTGCCTTAAGAGGCCCTTTTGCATAATAGCGTTTATAATATCCTGTAAATATCAAAGCCAAGCTCATAAACAATATCATGTGCCTTAAATGGCATCATTAGTGTCTTCGCGTTTGCAATATCCTGTGCCTTAAATGGCATTAGTGTTACTTTGCACTTGTTTTGTTTGTGCCGAATATGTTGTGTAAAACCCCACTCTACTTCATTCATTCATTTGGTGAATCCTTAATTAAGGCTTTTTGGTTCTTTCTTAAGTCCTTCTTTTTTTCTTTTTTTTAGTTGGTATTCACACACACATATGCCTCCACTGAAACTTGAACCCTGACCTCCCTTTAGAAAGTAGTCCGATACCACAAGGCCAATTGCCTGTTGGTTCGAGTCTCTATTCTTTTTTCCTTTCTTGCAAATTTTATACTCTAACTTGTAACTTCTTGTTGATTTGAAATGTATATAGTAAATTAAGATGATATTTTTAGACTATATTAATTAATTTCTAAGTTGTTTGTATTATTTATGCTATATATGTAGATTTAATGATTAGGGTTTTAAAATTCAGTCATGGGTTTGCATTTTTTGTTATAAGCTATGTAGCACGGACACAGACACGGGATACGGATACGTTGATACGTCAAAATTTTAAAAAGTAAGACATGAGTACGGCGTAGACACAACTACATATAAATATAAATATTTATTTTTATATGTCTATAATACTATTATAAAATTTTAATTCATTTATAATTTCTATACTAAGAGTTGCTCTAAAATAAATTAGAAAATAAAATTATGTCATTATTGTAATGATTTTTATATCATCTATACCATTATTTCATTACTTTGTCATGATAATATTCATATTATTTTTAAGATTACTAAGTAGACTTGTGTTATAAATATTCGGGAAGTGTCGACGAAGTGTAATACCCCTAATGTTAAAAGGACAGTCCTAAAATTTAATTTAATTATTTAAGTGTTTTTCTTTTTAATTTAATTGTTTAGTTGCTTGTTTATTTGAATTTACTTGTTTATTTGATGATTTTATTGGATTATATGATTTATTTAATTGTTTATTAATATTTGCTTTATTTATTTTATCTAACTTAATGTGTACGGTTATTTTTATGTGTTATTTTTAATTGTTTAATTGCTTATTTATTTGAATTTACTTGTTTATTTGATGATTTTATTGGCTTATGTGATTTATTTAATTGTTTATTAATATTTGCTTTATTTATTTTATTTAACTGAATATGTACTATTATTTTTAAGTGTTTTTTTTTTTAAATGATTGTTTTTTTATTTATTAACTGTTTGTCTGTGTTTTGGTTTCTATGTATTAGTGTAGGGTTGTATTAATTAATCATATGCGAGAATTTAGCCGACTTAAGGTTGGTTTCGTATTAGAATTAGGTTTCAAGTGAAACCTATAATTATGTCATTATACGTGGTGTAGAGAGTGGGGTTGAGAGATTACTAAAGAGGTTCAAGAATAACTGGAAGGAGTGCTTCTGGGTTGAACCAAGAGCACTAGAGGTGTAGAACAACAGTCTTGGACGTTGGCGGAAACTTCAGAGGCGGTGGTTTAGAGTTTCAAATTTGAAACTCAAAGCAAGTCCCTGTTCTATTCTTTCCTTTTAATCTGTGTTTTGTGCATGTCTAGGTAGGCTCCAGGGGTTAAATAAAAGTTAAAATGGATTAAACAAGCATATAACAAGTCTTTTATGTATGAATGAATTTTGTTTAACTTCGTTGTATAAATTGGTTTGCATAATTCTTGATGCTCTGTTATTTGCTTTCCTTTTGTTGGTGCATTTAAGCTTAGATTAAATGAGGATCATGAATGTGTATTGAGGACTTGTAATTAATCTGGGTCTAGGATTAAATCCTGAATCAAGTATTAAAAAAAAATAGTTTTCGATTATACTGAATAAATCTGTTTTGAATTGCTTAAATTTCTAACTTAGATTCTGTAATCGTTGCTTCAAAAGGTTGTGTTCAATACATGTTATGGTCGGATGTCAGTGGGTTGAGATGTACCTAGGAATGAGTTTGAACCTATCACAAGGATTTAAAAACATTGCAGAGGCTCTGTTAATCACCGAAGTTGGAGAAAACGAAGCAGGAACGGACGACGGCATCTAAGGGAAGAAGAGCAGGCTCCTCCTACCCTTAGAACCGGCTCCCAAAGAGGTGGAGCCGGCTCTAGCTTGCTAGGATCTGGCTCTTGTTGAAGAAGAGTAGGTTCTTCATTTGGAAAGAGCTTGCTTTCACCCGGTAGCGCACAGTCTGGTCTTTTTGTGCACTGTTTGAATAGTACAGAGTATGAATGTTTTATTTAAACTATTTTAAGTATTTTATGGGATTGTTTTAGACCTGTAATAACACAGAGAAACAATAGTTCATAAATGGAATAACGATTGGACAGTGTAAGGTTTAGGATAAATTTATATGTTACACACTGGTTTTGCTAGTTTTACTTATTAGAACTTAGTAAGGCTTGTATATGTGATTTAATTATTTAAAACCATGATTTCTATAGACTTATAAGTATAGTGAATCAACTAAAACTACCTATGCTTAGTTTGGGTTTAATTAATACTTAAATTTCTATTAACTGTATCAATTCATGGATTATGTTGGAGGATGTGAATGATTAAATTTATTATAGCAGTTTACATTATTGGAATTGGATTTTAGGCTCTGTATTGAATGTCTGATATTTATGCATAAGGGTTACTTTATCTTGTGCATATTCTGGAGTATGGTTGATAAGTATCTATTACTATTTTGTCAACTATGTTAACTGGAGGATTGTATGCACCGATATGGGACGGTGGTATACTAGGTGGACTAGTTCTAACGCTCAGTCTTACCTAATTTGGATTAAGGTATGGATTAATTATATAGGTTAAGTCAATGACCTACTTATGTCATGTCAATTAAATAATTGAATGACCTACTATGGTTTCAGGATGGAATTGTTATACATATATCAGACCACTATACTGATGGATGATATTTTGTATTAGGAGTACGGACTTTATATATTTACTATATGGTGTAATGGTATGAGCTTGAGTCTCAGAACTATGGTTAGGGTGCGTATATCGCCTAGGATGGATAACTAGACATAGGTGTTGTTCCTTGGTAGGTCTAGGTAATCATGCCCACCCTTGGGTGTGTTTTCGCATGTTGCCTTCTATTTAGGCTGAGACAGACCTATTGAACTAGCGAGCGTCCTATAGTGTGTACTATATATATATATGGACTACTTTAGTTATTGTTGAGCTATCTAGGATGTATCTGCGTATCGGATTACTGTTTGGATCGTAGTAGGATAGAACTTGCATGTGGGTCTGACCCACTCTTTTATTTTTCAGGTGTTCGTCAATTCTAAAGTTAGAGCTTGGACGTGCAGAGCAGATACCGACGTTCATTCCTCCGACTACGTAGGAATACTTTCTATGTTAGCTTTAGACTTTTTTTTAGTTGTTTCAGTTTCGGTTCAAAATTTTAATAAGGGATCCACTGGATGGATTCCCGAGTTGTATGGATTGGAGGTTTTGGTTTATTGGATTTGAATAATTTATTTTGAGAATTTTTAATTTAGTATTCCTTCACCTTATTATTATTATTTCTTTATTCACTTTGTATTCTGTGTTCGGTTACGTATTGATTGTTTGATATTCCCTCAGGTTTGGGCTTGAGCCTGATCAACCCGTGTCTCGGATTTGAGAGTTATCACACGAAGTGTCCGGGAAGTTTTAGTGAAGTGTTCGAAATAATGAAATTAATTTTTATTTATGGACACGTATATGAAGTGTCGGACAAGTATTCGAGGAGTGTTAGTATTCGACACGGGTACGGCTCCTTTATAGAAGTGTCCGTGTTTCCTGGTTATAAGTATAAATAAATAACTTCATACGGTTGGGGATAATAAGATTTAAGAATAAAATTATGGTTCACAGTCGCGGTATGAGTTACGGTGTAGCGAACTTGGGCGAATATCTGTGTAAACTGGCTAAACTGGCCGATTCATGGGGGTGTTTAACGATATCAGTCTTGTGACGTCCCGAATTTCTTAGTATTTTTTGACTATTTTTTGTTTTATTTTATTTGTGCACGGGGATGCATGCCATGATATTCCAGGAGTTGTGTGCGATGTTTATTCGGGCTGAGAACCTTTAGAAACTCATTTGGGTTCATTTCGGTCAGTTTTGATTTTTGTGGTCCGGGAGGTGCTGGGTGGGCCCCGCGACAGATTTCCGTGTTCAGGAAATTTCTCAACATCACCACGTTCTTCGTTTGCGTTGGGATTATCAGTTTTGCACTGCATTGCGTCCTTTGCGAGTATTTAGGACTTAAACGAGCTGTTTTAACATTTAAGCGGGAGAAGGGGTTTGACCATTGTATATAAGGGTGGCTTAGCTTATTTTTTTTGGCCACATTTTTTATCTTTCTCCTCTCAACCGCATGATCTCTCTCTCCCCTCTCCCTTTTCTTTTTCTTTTCTTTTTCATTTTTTACATACTTCAGGCATGGATTTCATTTAGCTCAGGTGAGATTTTGATGTTGCCGTAAAAAGGAAGTTTGACGAGCATGTCGAGAGCTACATGCCTATGGTTTCGGATTTTGACTTAGAGCATTTTGAAGATTTTGGATGAAGGCGAAATTCAGATTTTGGAGGCGCCGTTGAAGGAATATTTGACCTCCTTTGCCTCCTCTTTTATCCTATGGAGTTAGTTTTGCAAGATGAGCAATTTAGTTTCGGTGGGATTAGGTTTTTCATCCTAGTTTGAGGTAGTGATGTCTAATTTATGGAGTCCTTAATTAGTTGTTTGTGAGTCCTTATGTGTTGATTGCATATGTTGGCATGCTATGGATATCATGTTATAGTCATTTAATTGATTATGTGAAAATCTAAGTAAATGAAAATGAAAAGATATTGTTTACCAATACCGGGTACTATATAAGCATGATTTTAAATTCAGAGATTAATAGTATTCTAGCAACTTTGATATTTTTTTGGGTGATAGTAAAAAAGTTGATAGATAAAAACACCCCTAATGCTTACATTTTGGACAAATAACACCCTTATTGTTTATGTTGTATATATAACTCCGTTTAAGTTTGAAAAATAAACAAAAAAGGGTTGAAGTCACTATTTCATTAAAAATTTAGTCATGCACATTGTACATGACATTTTTAAAATATAAAAATCCGAAAATGTTCATATGTCTTTCGATAATGCCTTCATATCACTGAACCGAAAAGAGGGACGCTTTAGTTATTTCACATTTAATTAATTTTTTTTACTTATTTTTTATTTAATTATAGATGAGCATTTTTATATTTTTAGTAGTCAAGTCCTTATTTGCTCCAAAATTGAATGTTTGGGATTTTTTTAAATGTATAGGGAGTTATACGCTCTATATGTATACCACATTGTGTTTTTTGCTTGCAACCCTTTAAAGAGTTTATTGTACCATTTTTTATAGTTTTTGTATTTTATAAAATAAAGACAATTTTGGTATTAACAAAATTTTATTAAAAATGTTAGCATTTTCATCCATTTTTACGAGGATAACATGTATAATTTGTATCTTTCTGAATTCCTCCATTTATTTTCTTTTCTTTTAAAAATTCGTAAAAACATAATATTTCATTTTTCTCCCTTACTGTGCTTTTTCTCATCCAATACCCTCCGACCAAACTGTGCCTTAAAAGGCGCTTTTGCATAATAACGTTTGTAATGGTCTGAGAATCTCAATTCCAAGCTCATAACAATATCGTGTGCCTTAAATGGCATCATTAGTGTCTACTTCGCATTTGCAATATCCTGTGCCTTAAATGGCATTATTGTTACTTCGTATTTGTTTGTGACCAATATGGTATGTAAAACCCCACTCTATTTCATTCCTTCATTTTGTGAATCTCTAATTAGGGCTTCTTTTTTTTCTTTTTTCTTTTTTTTTTTCTTTTTTTTTTTTCCCTTAGTTGGTACTCACACACACATATGCCTCCACTAAAACCTTACCTCCCTTTAGAAAGTAGCCCGATACCGCTAGGCCACTTACCTGTTGGTTCAAGTCCCTCTTCTTTTCCCTTTCTTGCAAATTTTATACTCTAGCTTGTAACTTCTTGTTGATTTGAAATGTACATAGTAAATTAAGATGATTTTTTAGACTATATTAATTAATTTCTAAGTTGTTTATATTATTTATGCTATATATGTAGAATTAATGATTAGGTTTTAAAATTCAGTCATGGGTTTGCATTTTTTGTTATAAGCTATGTAGCATGGACAAGAACACGGAATACGGATACGTCGATATGTCAAATTTTTAAAAAGTAGGACGCGGTTATGGCGTGGACACGACTACATATAAATATAAATTTTTATTTTTATACGTCTATTCTGTAATACTATTATGAAATTTTAATTCATTTATAGTTTCTATACTAAGAGTTGCTCTAAAATAAATTAGAAAATAAAATTATGTAATTATTGTAATGATTTTTATATCATATATACCATTATTTTATTACTTTGTCATGATAGTATTCATATTATTTATAAGATTACTAGATAGACTTGTGTTATAAATATCAGGGAAGTGTCGGCGAAGTGTCCAAGAAGTTTCAGCAAAGTGTTCGAAATACTAAAATTAATTTTTATTTATGGACACGTATATGAAGTGTCGAATAAGTATTCGAGGAGTGTCAGTATCCGACAATTGTACGGCTCTTTCACAGAAGTGTCCGTGCTTCCTAGGTTATAAGTATAAATAAATAACTTCATACGGACGGGGATAATAAGATTTAAGAATAAAATTATAGTTCACAGTCGCGGTATAGGTTGCGGTGTAACAGACTCAGACGAATATCGGTGTAAACCGGCCGAACTGGCCTATTCATGGGGTGGTTTAACGATATCAGTCTTGTGACGTCCTGGATTTTTCGGTATCTTTCGGCTATTTTTCATTTTATTTTATTTGTGCACGAGGATGCATGCCACGGTATTCCAGGAGTTGTGTGGGATGTTTCTTCGGGCTGAGAACCTTTATAAACTCATTTGGGTTCATTTCGGTCAGTTTCGATTTTCGTATCTAGGAGGTGCTGGTGGGCCCCGCAACAGATTTATGTGTTCGAATTTTTTTTTGACATCACCGTGTTCTTCGTTTGCGTTGGGATTATTAGTTTTACACCGTATTGCGTCGTTTGTGAGTATTTTGGACTTAAACGAGCTGTTTTAACGTTTAAGTAGGAGACGGGACACGCGGTTTGACCATTGTATATAAGGGTGGCTTAGCTAATTTTTTTTGGCCACATTTTTCATCTTTCTCCTCTTAACCGCACGATCTCTCTCTCCCCTCTCCCTTTTCTTTTTCTTCTCTTTTTCATTTTTTACCTACTTTAGGGATGGATGTCATTTAGCTTGGGTGAGATTTTGATGACTCCATGAATAGGAAGTTTGACGAGCATGTCGAGAGCTACGTGCTTATGGTTACGGATTTTGATTTGGAGCGTTTTGGAGATTTTGGATGAAGGCAAAATTTGGATTTTGGAGGCAGGAGGATTATTTGACCTCCTTCACCTCCTCTTTTATCCTATGGAGTCAGTTTCGCAAGATGAACAATTTGGTTTCGGTGGGATTAAGATTTTTATCCTAATTTATGGTAGGGATGTCTAATTTATGGAGTCCTTAATTAGTTGTTTGTGAGTCCTTATGTGTTGATTGCATATTTTGGCATGCTATGGATACCATATTATAGTCATTTAATTGATTATGTGAAAATCTAAGTAAATGAAAATGAAAAGGAATAGATATTGTCGACCAATACCGGGTAATACTGAGTATATTAGCGTGATTTTAAATTAAGAGATTAATCATATTCTGACAACTTTTAGGTGATGGTAAAAAAGTTGATAGATAAATCACCCTTGCAATTTGAATGAAATAGAATTTTCAAATTCAAATTAGTAATTAAAGTTACACAAATTTGGGTCTAGAAATAGAGATAATTGAATCTGAAAAAGTATGAAAATATTAAATTCATCAACAAAATTACAATTATAGAACATATTTTATCAAACATGAGACTTTTATATTAAGGCATTGAGAAAAAAACTAAAATAAGTTACATTAACATTATTGCAAACTAAAATAAGTTACTTTAACATTATGGATTCTCAAAACGAAGTTAAACCTTAATTTTCTTGTATACTTGTTTAATGTATGTAATTGAATCTTTATGCAAATGCGCTAACAAGTGGAAACAAAATTAGGAAAAGAGATATTTTGAAGTTCAATTATTAATTAATACTAGGGAAAAAGTTTTTTGATTTTGCTGAATTTTATTAAATACAATTGATTAATCCGAATCCAAATATTAATTAATGCTAGGGAAATATTTTTTTATTTTTTTTCAATATTTTAATTCCAAAATTTAACTTGTGAAAAGATCATTGTCCAAAATTTCTGTCAATATTAACTCCAGCCGCCGCGTCCTTATTCATGAAAAAACATTTTTTTTGGTAAGTGCCGTGTTTTATGGTAGAAAATTTAGTAATGTTAGTTTAGGAAACTTTAATGAGGAGAAAAGTGGTTTTGCATTTTTACTCATTAAAAGTGCTTTTATTTTAAAGGAAAATGATTGTTATATTGAATAATTGCAGTGAATTACTACACCTATTCTTTTAATTGGTCAATTATGCAACAAATAAGGAAGTGAAACCTTCAATTTAGTTTTCAGGTGTGAGTATCACTACTCATTTAAAAATTCGAGTTTAGATGTGTTTGGTAACCATTATAAACACTTTTAATGATTACTAAATTTAGTTTAGTGGAGAGTTTGAATGAAGTTAAAGCCCTCTTTGGGAGAGCTTTCTAGCCCTGCTTGAGAGCTTTCTATGGTGAAAAGTCCTTTCATTATAAGGGGCTTACAAGAATTACTTTGTAGGAAGGAATTTGAAAATAAAAAGGGGTTTGGCTGGCTTACTTTTAAAAAGTCCTTTTATCCCCAAAAGTCATTTTACTTCCATAATAATGTGTTTGGTTATAAAGTCCTTCGGCTATTAAATAACTATAAATTTACATAAAAACCCTTATAATATGTACCTAGAATCATACTAATAACTATTTTTTTATCCAAAAAAAAATTTGTAACAAACAATTAGGTGGAATACTTCTACCACTAAAAATGTTAATTATTATTTTGATAATAAATTCTAAATGAAATATAAAGTAAACATGCCCAAGATTTTAAATACTAATTTCAAATAAACAATAATTGTCCAAAATAAATAAATGAAAACTTTTAAAACAATCCAAAGACATAAACAGACTAGGGCACGATTTATCTAGTAGACTGTCATATTGAATTAGCAATCCTAATGCTCATTTCTTGTTGATGGTCCTCCGTTGCACTAGATTTTGATGGAGTGGCACGCATTTACATATCTTCATTGTCACTGATGGCATAACCTTCATCATCATTGCATCTTCGAAATTTGGCATTAGCTATTGCTTTTTATCGGATTGCTTTTTATTGGATCTAATTGTGTAGTGCCATTGATGCAACTACAATCAATCTTTGTGTGAAAAGAAGCTGTACATTTTAAATTTGCCCATTGAGCCTTCCAAATTTCAAAACAACAATTACATTTCTAAGTGATGAATGAGCATAATTAAATAGTTCTTTATTCCACTTAGTTGAAACTATTATCCATGGGCTGCTAGTAAATTATGTGCCCATTAGATTGTTGCAATGGCAACACATTTGTATATGTGCATGCACAAAGTACACATGCATGCCAGCATACATACACACGCTATATAGCAAACAACTATCCAAATAATGTTAATGCATTACTAGTATGAGGTGTAGCAAAGCTTCTAGAGAAAATTCCTTTTGACCAACTATAGGAAGTCCCACGCATATGATATGATAATAAATACTCTGTAGATAGAAGAACGAGAACAAGAAAAACAGAGAAATAAACATAAGTTTAGAGAGGGAAAGAAGGAAGAAAGGGAAGGAGGAAAAGGGAGGCCGAGAAGGGGCTGGGGAATTCCTCATCATTATTTCTTTAACTATACTATTGAAATCCATTACTGTTTCTCTAAATCCTCCTCCTATATAAGTATTTAAGAATATGGATAAACCTATCCAACAACAACAGAGCCTCATACTCAACTAACTTGTTATTCATAAGTTCTTTACACTACCAAGTTAGACAAATCAATTAAATTGCACTAAATTATATACACAGGGACACATATCACCAAATTATTCAAATTCGAAACCAGAAACAAACAGAGAGTGCAATATAATTCAACTCCAAATAAATTAATTGTTAGCCAAAATGTATTATATACTATAGTATTTATATTTAAATATTATTTGTAAATAAAATAATTATTATAATAATCTATATATCTATATAGTTTAATATAAAAGAAAAGA
>JAOTQH010269590.1:0-20353 GCA_025631255.1 Cornus kousa | reverse complement strand
TATAAGAGACAGTCATACACGTAGGCATTACATGCATCACATGTCTTTATTTCTTCAAGGTCAAAACTAGTCCATGAATAACTTTATTATTATTTTATTATTTTACACTCATTTTTTTTCCTCCTCCTGAAAGATTGTAAAATTATATTTCATCTGTTCTAAAAAAAAAAATCTCTCTTTTGAAAAATATAACTTTTAAGAGTGTAATTTTTTATTTAATAATAATAATAATAATAATCAAAGGTAAATACTTTTTATGAGATTATCATTGCACTAAATATCCTTTAGAATAACATTTTTATTACTCCAAAAACATTGATTATAAATGAAATATATTGGAATTTATAACATGGCTGATCCACCAGTAAAAGAAGCATACTCAACATCATCACATGACTGATCGATCCTCCAGACAAAAGAAACCAACTCATTACCTACCTTAGTGCACAATCTTTCAAATATTGCATTAATGTTTCTCAACCTTACCAATACTTACAAGTTCTCATTCTTATAATTTGGTAGACAACCTTATTTCTAAATTGGATGTTAAATAAATACTCTCTGTTTATTTATTTATTTATTTTTACTGTGTATTTAGGTGACTAAAATCAAGTAGGTGGTTGATCTATCGTTACCTAGCTAGTTGACATGACAGTTGAGAGTAAGGGCATAAGAATCATAAGATATATACATACATATAACTGGACGGTGAACTTTTTTATTAGATTCCAAAAAGAAGAGCCCTTCAAAGAAGTATATACAGAATGATAGATATAGTCTTTGAAATTATCTGTATGCACAATGCTAGCTGTTGAACTCACCTAAACTTTCAAGAAAAATTACCACTAAATCCTGCATTTTTTGTAAAAGACAAATAAATTGTACATATTTTTCATCAAACTAATAAGTTATACTTTTGAAATTCTTTTTCATTTAACTTCTAGTCACTCAACTTTCCACTTATACCCTTACCAAATTAGATTTAAAATTTTTTAATTATAATATATACCAATTATGTAAGCTAATTTTTTCTATTTGATTATTTAAACATGTTTAAAATTTGTCTATTAGCGATTGAATCTTTTTAATTTTTAAATTTTTATTTTTAAAATAATTAGTCTATTTTTCAAAAGGATAAAATTTTATTCAAATTGTTATAAAAAAAAATTATAATATTTAATTAACTTTTTTACCTAAATTTCTAATTTTTTGTATATTAAAAATGATTAAGGTAAAATCTAAAAATATATTGGGAATCCAACGTCAATTAGATTAATTATAATTTAAATTATAATATAGTATTCATTAATTAACTAAAACTTAAAAGAACATAGAAAAAATAAAATAAAAATCATTACATATCAATTTTAGAATAGAAACTATAATTGAAAAACTTAATTTACTTTAAGATGTAGGGTGATAAATGAATTTTTAAGTTGTTTATTAGACCTTAAATTGAAAAGGATTTTAAAAGTAGGACTCATTGATCCTATGAAAAAAATATCAGAATTATTTGTTTTTTACAGGAAAAAAGTACGACTTAGTAGTAATTTTTCTAAACTTTTAATGACCCCTGGAAAGGATATTTGTCAATATATATATAATAGTCCTGAAAGTAAAGTTATATATAAAAAATATAAGCAAAAGGATACAGCCAGGCCTATATATAGTTTCCTTTAGCTCCATCAAAATGATGCATTGTTGAGTTAATTATAACAGGCTATGTAGAACTCATTGTGCAATAGCTTGGACAGAACAGAAAGAAATGAAACGAAGTTAGAGCAATTCACTTGCGCAACATACCAACTCTACGGACACTCGAACCTTAACCTCCCTCCCTCTGGGAAGTAGGGCATAATATCGCTGACCACTAACCCGTTGGTTAAAACTATGCCAATTTGCTCAAGAATAAGAGCTTTCATTTGGTGATAAGCATGCATGTGGTGGTTAACTCAATGTGTGAGGAGGACATTTTACCCTCCTGAACTACAAGTCTTCAACTGAGGAATACTTGTTGTTTGGGGGTCATTTTTACCCCCATTTGGACCTTATCTGGATCGCCATTAATGAACGTTGGATGCTAGATTGGAATGAGTCGCAATGGCCCAATGGGGGGGTCACTTGAATGCCGTTTGGTGTTGTGTTTGATAGAGGTTTTTTTTTTCAATTTTTCTCATGATAAGGACAAGTGAAACTCCATCAACCACATAGGTAAAAGATTAACATTTTTATCTATGCGTGCCTCGAGTTGGGTGAGTCATGGGCTCACCTAACCCAAGAATCCTAACTCAACATGAAAATTTTGCAGGATTGGACCACATATTTTAGGTTTTAGGATTTGGATCAGGTTGAACTTTAAGACCCCAATTTTATTTTCATAGATTTTATTGCAAATTTTTTAATGTTGTTCATCTTAATTATTTTAAATAGTCTGGTTAATTGATTTTATCACATGTTAATATGACACATAGTGTGTGTATCTATATATATATATATATATCTATATATATGAACACTTCTAGTGGAAGTTATATGGATACAATTCTAATATTTCATACGTAAGTAAATAATGTTTTTTTCTCTTACGTTTATCAGCGGGTTAAATTGTTGTGAAGAGTCACAGACACTTTTGTCCAATATTTGTTGTGTGAAAAGACATTTATACCCTTAACTCATGGCATTTTCCTCCATCTAATATTCTTTAGTTTTGGACTTCTATTTCCCGATCTTGTTGAACCAAGGGAAGGACTGAATCCTGCATGCACCAAACCTTCAACATTTTGAAAGGTTTTGGTCCAGTTGCAAAATGCTGAGCAAAATTCACTAATATCCCATAATGGTCAAAACATCCAATAATTGAATAAAACAACTTGGTACCAGGGAGTACATCCAAACAAGTTGCATTAATAAACACTCTATCTAATTTAGCAAATATTCTGTAATTCTGTTGGAAACTCTCTATCTGTTGCACCAGGACCATTCACCATTAGTGGAAGTTAACTCTAAAAGCCCAGCCTAATGAAGAGTATCATTGAAGTTGTCTAATAACCTTTGAGGAATGTCCCTACAACCACCCCTCTTGTCCCTATGAAATCTTGTGGCATTCCAATCCCCCCAGAGTTATCCATGGACCATTAACCAAACCAGAATAATCATTGATACAATCCCACAACAGTAGCCTATCAAAATGAGCATCTGTAGCATAAATAGGTGAACAATAAAACATTTTCCCTGATGTTACAGTGGTAACTTGGAGCGCGCAGCATACATTGATCACCATCCTCCATTACAGTGACATCAAACAAGGAGGGTTCCACCACACCCAAATCTTATCCAAGCCATGAGAAGCATAATTACCAACATCAATTCCTACAAATTTTATTAGAAATAGCAGTAAACTTACCAACCTTAACCCTTGTCTCAATCAAACAAGCAAAGTTTAAGGAATTTTCCTGAATTCATTTCCTCACTTCCTTTTGCCTTATGGGCTTATTTAAGCCCCTAACATTCCAATAGCTTAACATCAGATATTAGGAGGGTGGGCCTGAAGCCCTACATGACTCCAAGTAACCCTGTTAGCGGTGACAACTTTAGCTTTTGATCCTTTTTTTCCACCAACATTAGCAGAGTGAGAAATCTCCTTGCCCTTATGCTTACCCACAGTTAACCCTTTGGTCTTTCCATAGTCAACAGACTGAGACCCTATACCAGTCCCTCTATCAGGACTTGGAGGGACACATTTCCCCTCAACAATAACATCTATAGTAGCATTAGGGCCAGCAATATTAACAACAGAAGTAGTATTTCCAGCAATTAAGTCCTCATTCATTTCAATAGTAAGCTTTACAATACATGAGTCATCATACACCCCAGCAGTTGCCACTGCCTCATCCTCAACAACAACATCCAATGAAACAACAGTGTTATTGACCACCACATCCTTACCACCCTCTTCATTGTAAGGAACAACTTCTACAATAGCACCAAGCAATGCAAAGGAGTTGGAAGTCTCCAAACCAGTCACAATACCACGAGGAATACATTACACATTTGGTTCAGGCATACTATTAACCACCTTATCTACATCATCACAATCAACCAGCTTCCCCTTCTGCTTGACTACCCATCGATCAATTGTTTTTTTAGGTTTAGCTTGCAATATCTTCTTCAGACATCTATCCTCTTGATGGTCCACCCGTTTACATAGAGAACACAATTTTGGATTCCATTCATATTCAAAGTTGAGGCAACAGTTTTCACCATGAATGTCAATCTCGCTCCGAAGAATCTTGAAAATCATCGCTAATGCCTATCTCCACCATAACCCTAACAAACCCTCCTTTATCTCAATGAAGAGTAGGGTCATCCATATATATATATATATAGGTTTTGAAAAGGAGGATTGTACCTTGGAAATCACCACAGCCTTACGACAGTGGACAGGTAAGTCATGGATACGAAGCCAAACCGGAATGGTTTCCAAAACATCCTTCTCAAGATACACGTTCTTGCACCACTTCCTGAGTATGATTAGCTGACCTTCAAAGGTATGAACCCTAGACAAAACTTTATTAACATCCTCCTCGGCCTGAAAACGCACAATGAAAAATATTTCCTTTACATGCACCACCGTAGCACTTTTTTCCCACCACCGTTCCACGTAAGTTTTAAAACTATGGTATTAATTTCTCCTACCCATAACATAACACACCATAGATGTATTCCAAAACTCGATTTCATCAGCAACATCCTCCACCGAGATTGAAATTGTCGATCCACGGCTGTCACTATGGAACTGCAAGTTTGTGAACTGTTTCGTAATGTTACCAAAATAACTTCGCCATGATGGCCTTGAAAGGGGTTCATTCTGGTTTAGAGAGATCACTACCGGATGTGGGGAGGAGATTTTAACCCTACTCCATGAGGAAATCAGTCCCCATCCCAGGCAACACTGTGCATGCAAAACCCTAACCCTAGGTCACCAGTATTGCCTTTCGAGAGAGAAAAAATCAATCAAGTAATCATAAAAGCACATAATTTTCAAAAAACTTGTCAAATCCATATTTCTCCCTTTTTCAATTCATGGCACACTTAATTGTGGAATTTGATTACATTTTAATACTCCCTTGGAATTACATGGATTCTCTTATGCCTATTGGGCTGGATGCCCTCTCACGCATAGCTTTACTACAGGTTTCTGCATCTACTTGGGTGGTAAATGTATCTCGTGGTCTGCAAAAAAGCAAGTTACAGTTGCTCAATCAAGTGTCCAAGCTGAATAGGGCCTATGCCTCCGCAGTTGCTGAAGTTACATGACTTTCCTTTATTTTGAGAGACATCATAATCCCTCTGCACTGACCTCCAACATTATTTTGTGATAACATGTCAGCACTCTATATGAAAGTTAATCCAGTGTTTCATGCCCGGACAAAACACTTTAAAGTTGATTATCATTAATTATGTCTGCGAGAAGGTTGCAATTAACTCATTGATGACTCGTTATGTTTGTTCTACCAATCATGTTGCTGATATTGCTGATATTTTTACCAAGCGTTTACCATGACTAAGTCTGCAAATGAGCCAAGTCATTGACTCGAGTTCTTTTATTTAATAAGCGAACTGAGCTTGAGTTGAATTACCAAGCTTGATTTATAAATGAGCTGAGTGTGAACATCAATAGACTTAACTCATAGACTTAACTCGTTTGTTCATGAGCCGTTCATAAACTAAGTTCGATAACACGTTGATGAAAAAGTTTAATTACAAAGCATTTACATATTTATGTATATATATATATATATATATATAATATAATATAATATATACAAAAGTCTCTAACCTTTTTAACCTCTCTGGTACCACCCACATGATGCACCCAGTAAAAAGCCTTTCTTTCACTCTCTCACCCCAATTCCATCCCCAACCCTAGGAAGCATTGTTTTGTTTTGACCAAAGCACTACTGACACTCTACTCTTTAACACCCCTAATGGTCGCACACTTCATAATGCCCAAAATACTTGGTTATCCCTCCCTCTCCTTCTTTATCTCTGTCATATCTCCGGCGATATTTCACCTCTCCATTTCTCCATTTAGACATTGAATTGGAGGTGAATATTTAAACAACAATCAAATTTGGATGGAGGATACAGGTAAGAATATATACTTGTGTTTGTGTGTGTATATCTATATATAGTGACAGTGAGATATCAAATTTGTTTGTATCGTGTTTATATATAGTGAATCTTAGCTCTATGATCTGTTTGTACTTCGTTTGTATCGTCTATATATATATATATATGAATGTATTGTAAACACAGCTTATCTAATCGAGCTGCCGAACTGAGCTCAAACTTTTTCGAGTATGATCGAGCCGAGCCCGAGCACCAATAGTACATGATTGAGCTGAGCCCGAACTAACCCCTAACCGACTCGACTCGATTCAAATTGACCGCACCCTAACAGCGACAGGCCTTTATTCATTTACGTGTCAAACACTACAACAAAGAAGGCCTTTAACGATGAAACAATTTGTTGCTAAAGCTCTAGATTTCGTCACTAAAAAACTTTTAGTGACGAAACTTATTTCGTCCTAAGTCGTCCCTATGCAGCCGTCACTATTAACCTATAGTGACAAACAGTATCTTCGTCGTTGAATCATGCACTTTTAGTGACGAAGTTTTTTCGTCAGTAATACATAAGCTTTAGTGATAAATTTATTTCATCACTAATACCGAATCTTTAGCAGCAAATCTATTCATCAAAATATCTAATTAGTGACGATCAATTTTTTGTCATTAAATATCAGCTTCAACAATTTTTTTTTTGTTGGTAATAGTAGTTGCAACAATTTTTATTCGTTGTTAATGCAAAAGCTTTAGTGATGAAGCTATTCGTCGCAATGTGTGAGTTAGTAACAATCAATTTTTGTAGCTAAATATTAGTTTCAACAATTTGTTTTTGTCACTGATATTAGTGGCGACAACCGACTTTCATCGCAAAGCCTTTTTGTGATCCTCTAATAATCAAATCGATCTGTTACCATTCAATTAAAATTGTAAAATAAATTCCACTCATTTCAACACCAAAAATTGACACATTTGAATAAAATATCAAATTTCATCACAAAATTACATTACGATATTTGAGTTCATTACAAAACGAAAGTAACTCCCCAATTGTGCAACACAAATTCAAACCAACAAAAATAAATCAAACTCCCATGCCTTAATACTAGTCTTCGATCTTGCCAGTAACATAATGACCACCATTATGAACAAGTTGTGAAACCAACCCCACTAGGACTCTGCTACCACCTTTATAAAGCAAAACCTTTCTTGAGACATTAGGCATCAAAGCATTCCCTTGTTCCACCCTAGAAAAATAAAAAAGAAAGAAAAATAAGTATATGCAATAAAAATAAGTAAACAAAACTAAACTTATTAAAAATGTGTAAGCAATGCCAATGTTTCTTCTCAAATTGAGTATTAGTCATCACATCACAAACCAAATAAGGCATTCCACAAACCATATCTAAGGCCAAGAGTGCATACAAAAATAATAATAATAATATGTTGGGATAGAGTGTACTCATAATCCCATTCTTTTATTTTAAAGTGTTAATGTTCATTAGAATAGTATATTCATCAAATACAATGTCATTACTATAGTTTATGAACACAACAAGATTAATTTGAGGATACAATCTAAATAAATAAATTAATAATACTACTTAAATCAATTGGATGGCCATTTATTTTCTAATTATAGGCGAGTTTTATTTGATAGTTTCTAAAGAATGAATGAAATTTATGAATGATATATTAAATAGTAAAAGAGTAATGAAAAACCTCTTAATTCTTACATGATAAAGCCATTGTTATTGATATCAGCTGCAAGCAACTTCTCCAGAATGATTTCCCAATGTAACACACACTTGGTAATCCTTCTATACTTCTTCAAAGATTTTATGATTTCATATCATGAGAAAACCATAGTCAAAAGTGGAAAATGGAAAGTAAACGTCTCAATAAAAATAAACTAGGACACAAGGTATATAGTACCTTTTTATCAGAAAATAACAAATGCAGAAGTAGAAATTCACTTTCTTCCACCTATAAGAAGAATAAATAGTCATTCACTAGGAAAACAGAAACAACAAACACGAAAAATAATTTCAGCCACTTCTCATTTCTCAAAACATACTCTCACAAAGTTAAATAGAGAGAGAGAGAGATAATATTTTAATTCAAAATTTTAAAATAAACATTTATAGATTATAAAGTAAAAAATATAAACAATATAGAAGGATAAATTTAAAAAACTCACACACAGCCCAACAAGTGTAGAGATTGAAGAATCAGATTTCTATCTCGGCTCTTTTGAAGTTCTAGCACCATCAATTCCAATGATCCCACTAGTCAACACTAACAAAACTAATTCGGCATTGCTTAAAGCCTTTCCTTGCTCCACCCTGCAAATAGAAAAAATAAAAAATAAAGAAAGAAAATAAGCAAATGCATTAAACATAATTATATTAAACTAAATTTTAAGTGTAGGCAATTTGAGTTTACCTGCTCATAGAGAGCATTAAGAGCATCGGTCCTAAGATATTTTATTTATTTACAACCCAAAAATCAAAAGTTCCCAAAAATCAAAAGGTTCACAAATTATTAGAAAACAAAAGACCGATTACAATAAAATAAGTTGCATGTCCTAAAATATTTTATTTATTTACAAACATTTTTCTTGTAAGTCAAATTAAATCAAGTCTGAGGTGGAGGGAGAACACGCCCAGTTTGTGCAAAAATGCAAGCATGAACTCGCTGACTTGATCCTTGACTTTATCCCTGACTTGATCTTGAATATCTTGTTGGATGTTTCCTTTCAACTCATTTATCTCTTTCCTCATCTCTTGCATAGTCTTCTCTGCTTCTTTGGCCCTAGCACGAGTTTCATCCAATTCTTTTTGAGTTGCATGATTAGTTGATGAAGTAGGCCTATATTTATTGCCAAGCCCACGAAAAAAATTTGATGATTGCCCTAATACTTTAAACACTATTTCTTCCTCTTTCTCACGGCTTATAATTTCTCCATTTGCAATAGCAGAATCTTTCATTTTCACCATTTCAGCCTACATGCATGCTCAAAAAGGAAAAAAATATTAATGTACACTTCCATGATTAAATTAAATAATTAGAGACTTTAATACTGATACATTCTTACGTATTTTTTCATAGCCTCCTCATCAGTCTCATTGTTCTTGATATGTGAAGTTGCATAAAATTCAATGAAACTTTCATTTTCTCCAATTTCATTATTTTCCTATGAAAAAAGATCCAAATATATGAGGAATCTAACATTAAGCAAATTGCGGAGGAAATTATAGAATGTCTTATCAATAATGCTAACTAGCCATTTTTAAACAAATATAATATAATCAATACATAACTTTAAAACACTAATCAATATAACATTATATAAAAATTAACGAAATATAAAATAACTTTTCTCATTACCATCTCAGCCAAGTACTCAACATATGCTTTCGACCCACCATAATTTTTAGTCTTTAACTTTTTCCTATTTTCCTTGTTCGTCTTACTGCGATTCTGCATGATATTTAATATAACAAGTAATTAATGCATATCAATATAAATATATATATATATATATATACAATTTAAATTCAATTTCATACATATAGTATCTTTAAAAGTTCGTTTCATTACCACAAACTGTTGGGAGCTAAATCTGTTGCACAAAACATTCCAATTCTCGATTGAGACTTCTTCGAATGGGTTACGCCGAGCAATCGCGTCATTATTGAAGTCAACATAGTGTTTTTTCATTTCGTGCCGACGAGCCCTTAAACGCATGGTCAATTGATTGGCAATTGCTTTTGTATGATGTTCTTCATCATTACATATAAATTTTTCCTAAAGAGATGAAATAATTATTTACTTAATCGAAGCGAAGGAAAAAATTAATCTATTAACTTAAAAAGAATCCAGTATATATATATATATATATATATATGAGTATCACCTTAATTCTTCCAATAACGATTTCCTTCCCTTCAAGGGGTATCTTATCATATCTTGGATATATGGGAGGAATACGTTTTGCCTGCATTCCAACTTCTGCTTTCCAGAGCTTTCCATTCACACATGTTGGCTGCAATTGTCCATCCTTAATGTAACTTGTATGGGTTGCTTTTTATTGCGCAGCCGTATTTTCTCCAATGCCTTGTTCGTTGTGGGACCACGCCTTTTCAAAGATGCGGTAGAACCTTCAATAAAAGTTTCCTTCAATTTTAGTAATACTATAAGCAATAAGACAATAAATATGTAATAATAAGTCATATTATTAACTTACCTTGAGTATTAACTGGTGTGGACTGAACCTGATCATCATTCTGGCTGGTGCTGGGCATCACCCTACTATGACAACTAGAAGCCATGTATGCTAGGAGCAAAGTACTATAACATAGAAAACAAACGCATATTGTTTCGAAGGAGATATATTACTTAAAGACTACCATTAGTCATGCAAAATAGAAAGAAAAAAAAAATCAAGACTTAAAATGAATAGATGCAATTTATTATGGAATTCAGCATTACGAAAAAAATATAACTGAAATGAGTACATCTTAGCAGAAAAATTTATACTAAATTCACAAATTTAAATTTCCATATCCACACTAAATACTATTCTATATCAGTATCATCGTCAATAAGCAATATATCTTCTTCATCTGAGTAGTCATTGTTGAATGCATCTTCTTCATCTGAACTATCATCATCAAGACATGGGTCGTCTTCATTTGAACCACCACCATGAACATTTGCATTATTCAGGCTTTTTTGAACCATATCGGTATCAATTTCATCTAATGCCATGTCATTGTTAGTTAAGATCAACGAGTCAATTTCTGTGTCTCGAACAACCCTATTAACCTCTAAAGACTCAAAGTCTTGATATACAACCTCCTCATTACTTTCTCTTTCATGTAACCCATCTTTATCCTTCTCTAGAACATCGTAGGAATTTCTAGGATTAATCTGTTGCACAACTTCCCATTGACCCTTTAATTTGTTGTCCTTGAGGTACAAAACTTGATTTGCTTGGTCAGCTAGCACAAATGGGTCATCCTTATAAGCTTTACGGGAGATATTGACACTAGTGAAATATTGATCTTTATGAATTCCAACACTAACATCAAACCAATCACACCTGAATAAATATAATTGTCTTTTCTTATCATAAGACAATTCAATGACGTCTGTTAAACAACCATAAAAATCAATGTCTTCTCCTTTAACCATCACACCATTATTTTGTGTTTTTCTATTTTTCTCTCTGTCCTTAGTATGAAACCTAATTCCATTCACAATGTAGCCCATATATCGATTTACTCTTGAGTCAGGGCCACAAGCTAAGGAAAAAAGATCATCAGTAGCTACAGGTGACATACTACGACGCAATGTTTTAACCTATACGCAAATGAAAGTAGCTTATATCACATAAATGAGAATAGTTATGAAAAATATTAATAAATAGAGATAAATCAGGAGTGTTCAATTTAACAACTTACACGTTCTTTAAACCATTCAGTAAATTCCATTACATGGTTACGATCTTGACTCTGTTCTTCCTTGTGTTCACTACATAATTATTTTTGAAATTGTCAATAGTTTAGTTGAATACATTAGAAATTATAATATAAGAATATCACAATTTTACTTACCGTAAGAATGGCTCCACTTCTGCACAATTGTTAAGCACATAAAAATGAGCCTTTTTAAGATCTGCAGATCCCATCATTTCATAATGTCCAGCCCCTAATGGGCGAACATTCTGCGTGAATATAGAGAAACCATTTGACTTATGCATTTGCCCCCCATCAAAGTTTCTCTCCTCTTGATTGAAACGTGTCTCCACGCCTTGAAGATACATCGAACAAAACGTGACACACTCATTATCAATATAAGCTTCGGCAATTAAACCTTCAGGTCGTGCTTTATTGCGAACATATGATTTCAAAGTGTGTAAAAATCTGCATTATTTTCAAATTGACATAATTATTAAATACATTCAACATAATTAGAAAAATATTTAAACATTAGAAATAATAAATAAAACACACCTTTCAATAGGATACATCCAACGATATTGCGTTGGCCCGCCAATGATAGCCTCACGAGGCAAATGAACGGCTAGATGAACCATCACATCAAAAAATGATGGTGGAAAGATCATCTCTAGCTTGCAAAGTATGGATGCAATGTCCCTTTCAAGTGTTTCCAAGACTTCTAGTTTCAATGTCTTACAACACAACTCTTTAAAAAATAATCCAAGCTCTATCAATGCATTGGACACCTTATCTGGTATGTTTCCACGAATAATAACCTGAAGAAGACGTTGCAGAAGTATGTGACAATCATGACTTTTCAAACCAGATATAGTACAATTTTTAGCATTCACACAGCGAGATATGTTGGAACCATATCCATTTGGTAACTTCACAGCCTTCAACCATTCACAAATGCTTATTTTCTTTTCTTTAGACAATGTGTAGCATGCAGGTGGCATAAAAAACTTTTTACTTCTAGAAATAAGATGTAATTATTTTATGCCCATTGATTGCAAATCCAATCGAGTCTTCACATTGTCTTTTGTTTTACCTTCAATGTTCATTAATGTCCCCAATACGTTATCACATATATTCTTTTCTATGTGCATAACATCAAGATTATGTCTCAGCTTAAAGCCCTGCCAATAAGACAATTCGAAGAATATGCTCTTCTTAACCCAATTTAACTCAGCTTTGGTACACTTCCTCTTCTTGTTGGTAGGTCCCTTTCCGAAGTCAACATCCCTGATTTGGAGTAATTGTTCAAACACCTCATCACCAGTCAATTCTTTAGGTCGTTGTCTGATCTCCTTGTTACCATCAAACTGCTTGTACCAATTTCTCCATCTATGTTCTGGTGGTAGCCAACGACGATGGCACATGTAACAAATCTTTTTTCCATACTCCAGACGCATTGAACATTTATCTACGTTGCAAATAGGACATGCCATGTACCCCTTTGTGACCCAACCAGACAAATCTCCATAGGCAGGAAAGTCATTTATAGTCCACAATACTGACGCGTGTAATTTGAAAGTACGCTTGGTAGTAGCATCATAAGTGATTACACCATCTGCCCACAACTCTTTTAGCTCATCAATCAACGGTCTCAAGTACACATCTATTTCCTTACCAGGTGATTTCGGTCCAGGAATAAGTAATGACATAAACAAATATGGTTCTTTCATGCATTTCCAAGGTGGCAAGTTGTACGGAACAACCATTACTGGCCACATGCTATATGAATTACTCATGTTACTAAATGGATTGAATCCGTCACTTGCTAAACCTAGTCGGACATTACGAGGATCCTCTGCAAACCAAGGATGCCTTTTGTCAAATTCCTCCCAAGTTAAAGAATCAGCTGGATGTCTAAACAAATTAGTCTCCTTAAGATGCTCCTCTTTGTGCCACCTCATATCTGAGGATGTTTTCCTAGACATAAACAGCCTTTGAAGCCTGGATTTCAGGGGAAAGTGCCGAAGGATCTTTTGGGGAATTTTTTTACCTTTAACTTCATGATTTTTGTATCTAGATTCACCACACCGGGGGCACACCTCAATACTCTCGTGCTCTTTCCAGAATAGGACACAATCATTTATACAAGCATGTATCACTTTATATCCAAGTCCTAGTTCACGTAGTATGTTTTTAGCCTCATAATGTGACTTTGGTATGTCAATTTTAGTCAATGAATCTTTAATAATCCCTAGCAACATGGTGAATGATTTATTACTCCATCTATTATATACCTTTGCGTGTAATAACTTCATAAGGAATGTTAGTTTTGAACAGTTCTCTCCTGGATATAACTCATGTTCTGCATGTCGTAATAAATCTGGGAACCCACCATCTCCCATGTTAGGATCTGGCAAGTCACTTCCCATCCCACGTTGAACATCTGGCATTTCTGACTGCATGAATTGTCCCATGTATACGTCTTCTAGTAATTGAGGTACCTCATCATTACCTTCCTCTTCATCAACATCTTCCTCTAAATTCTCATTACTACCTATATCATATTCCTCTCCATGCCATTCCCAATGAGTATACTCTCTATGTATGCCATTCTGATTCAAGTGTCCTTTAACCTCTGGGAGTGGCCTATATACAGAGTTACGGCATTTGGAACAAGGACACCTAGTCCGATTCTCACCGTCTACATGGGATTTAGCTACCTCGAGGAAATCTCTAATCCCTTTCGCGTATCTCGAATCAATCCTAGACGGAATTTGCATCCAGTTTTTATCCATCTACATTTGCAAATAATAAAATATGAATTAAAATGGTTAAAGAAAGAGAAGAGGATCTTGAGATCAGAGCTCACCGCCTCTATTTTCTTAGTATCATTTAGAGTTCTTTATTCTCTTTTTTTATTTTCGTCGAGAAGATTTCCCAAGTACTATAATATTGTTTACTGAGAGTATTTTAATTCAGCTCTAAAAAACTTGTAGCAGTTGAAGAAAGTTAGTCAACTCCACAATTGTTCTGTCCTGTAGTCTCATGCATATTCTACTTTAGACAAGTCAATCTCACTATCACATTTGACAATGATATAATTTAAAGGATGTGATGTGGAAAAAAAAAAAAAAAAAACCATACGAAAATGTAGTTGTACTAAAAACCAAACCATCTGATCAAGCAGCACTCCATTCCTTGACTAAGTTTCAATACAAATAAGCATTCAAGTATCTTATTGGTTGCATAACTCACATACTGTATTCACTAATCAATGTGTCATGACAACTATAAAGAATTAGAGCATACAACACATGCATGCAATTGCCAAATGCTTAATTGCATAAAGAATATCTAAACTTTTCTCTTACTCAGAGAAAAGAAATAACTTGTTTGAAATTCAACACAAGTATTACCAATATTATTTGTGTAGCACTCCACGGCGTGTCTCTTGGACTCTACCTGTATTAACAAATAATACATTTTCAATGGATGAGTAGCAGGAAGAAGATAAAAGAATGGAAATACAAGCAAGGTTACTTTTACTCATATAATAAGGTCATATAGGATGGAGTACATAAATAACTTCAGAAATGTGCAATGGCAGATGAAATATAAGCCCCTACTATACATGTCATACAACGATATCCCCACCTCATCAGTTAATGATACAAAAGAGTTGAAATGGTGTCCTAAGTGAAGTCAGGACCACAATTCTTGACAATATGCATAAAACTTCCAAAAGATTAATAATAAATTAGTGTAAAGAGCAACAATTACTGAACTAAAAACAACAGTTCAATATAGAGCGATCATTAAAGTAGTTTGAAAACTGACATGCAAACCAAAATGCCATATTATAAAACACCCCAAGTATCATAGTGATTGAGGCCTACTAAATTAATTCAAGCACACGGGAACAAGAAAAACATGAATAACCAATTGACATGTACAATCAACCAAGAGTGTTAAAACTGATAGACATGGACTAAATGATACTGCAGATTGAAAAAAAAGAAAAGAAAAAGAAAAGAGAGTTGATATTTATATTATCTGCCAATTATTAATTCCCTACATTAGAATGAGAACTAGAGTGTCGATGGCAAGTCCAACTACATCTGCCAATTGCTGGCCAAGTTTCTGAAGTTGAGAACCTAATTTCAAAATTTGGACACATCAAGCCTTGTAGTGTTTGTGCCATATTGGTTAAGTAACAATTGACATATAAGCTTAAAACAAAGTACAATTTTAAGTTCATTCTAATTCGCATCCAATCCTAATTTACTAAAATAATATATGTTACTCTTTAAGTATGATATGTTATATAACATATCTTTAAATTTCATTTACCTTACTGAAAAACAGAAAAAGAAAATTTTGAAGTATGTTATGAAATGGATGCTAAGTAGTACAAGTCAAGCCTTGTCAAGGAAAAGACCATAGCTTGGGTGGTATCTAGAAGCATCCCAAATACCTTAAGGTAAAAGGTTGAAAGTTTAAGGCTTTAAGCAACCTAATTAAGGTGCAGCAGTTTTTATTACTGATTAGAAGTGGAATATCTTGATATAGTATGTGTTTCCTCCCTCACCACACCAAAACCCCCAATAAGATAAAATAAAATAATAAGTAATACAAATATATAATTAAAAAGGAAGGAAAAAAAAAAATAATAATAATAATAATAATGAAGGGGAATTAAAGAAAGAGAAAAAATCAAAATCCAGAAACAGAAAACCTGATTTTTCACTTCTTATCATCATCTCCTTTGGTCAAAAGTGGTAGCAAGAAACTTTTAATTCTCCTATATATTACACTAATTTTCCACATAATCCAAAGCGTATAAGCCAGACACAAACTCATGAATAAATTTTATGTGATGCACTAATTAAATAATAAGTAGTATTGATGCACAGTTTGTGTGTGCACATTCTAGATCACACACTAGTTCTCATCTGTTTATATATATAAGCAACTTCCATTTTTATACAAACTGAACTACCTTTTGGACATCATACTACCTCAATCAAAAGCCAATTATATTAAAATTTCTAATTTTTACCTAGTATTTTAACTATCATATAAAAGAAGGAAATCCGATTTATATAAAATAATTTATCTTTGTGTGTGTGTGTGTGTATATGTATGTATGTATAAAATAATACAAATATGCTTCAGAATAGTAGAATCAAGAACTACTAAAAATTGAAATGCCCAAAACAAAACATGTGTTTGATTCACACCAAAACCGTGTGTGTGTGTGTGTAGAGAGAGAGAGAGAGAGAGATTACGAATAAGAAACATAGTAATCTTGACTGAGAGTCTGAGACTCAGATAGCTTAAAAAGCCCTCATTTTACACTTTTAAGTATATTTGTACCAATCTATGCTATCATAACCTTCTTGGAAACATCTTAACATCCAATTCAATATAATATTATTTTTGAAGGAGATATTAGAGAGAGAGAAGGTACAAAACCAGTGAAGAACTCACAAGAAAAATAATATGAATGTAAGATAATACAAACAAAATCATGTATCACAATTAAACAATCTAACACGTGAAACAATGTTATTTCAACCGAAAGTTTAAGTGCAAGAATCATCTCACCTCCATCCTATGGTGTATCATCAGGACTGCAATCCAAACCAGAAAAGAAACCAGAAAATGGATCCAACTATACTATTAACAAATTTCTGAAAGTTGAGTTAAAAATTCAGAAATTAAAAAAAAAAAACCTATATATATTCATGGAACATTCCTTAATAAATATATGGATGAAAAAAAAATAAATAAATAAAAGAATTTGTATTGACCATGTTCTTGTTGATTGTTTAATTCTCGTTTTGCTCTCATGATTCTCTTTTAACACAATGCATTGTTGGAGCATGTCCAATCAATTAACAATAACTAAGAAAATTAACAAGAACACATACAAAAAATAGGGTTTGCTGTAAATTAAATCAGAATTAATCACTTCAAAACCCTAAACAGTAAAATGCAATATTAGATTTTAAAATACCAAGAAGAAAAAGGAACAATTTGTCAATTGATTGAGAGATATCAGTTTGAGATTTGAACTTACAGAGATTTTAGGGCTTTATGCAGTGATTTATAGGCAGTTCGAGTTCTCTTCTTTTTCTATATCTCTCTAAGGGAAAGTCAATTTTTGAAGGAGCAAGCCATGAAGTCTTCCGGTGGCAGAGGCAGCCGATTGTTGATGGAGATAGCAACACTAGGTTTGACAAAATAATTTGTAACCAGTGACAGAAAATGGCGGGCAAAATAATGAGAGAAAATGGCGGGCAAAGTAGTGGGGAAGTAGCAGGTTAATTTGATCGACATCCAAATTATGTGATGGGAGAGAAAAGGGGGCAGGGGATTATGTGATGGGAGACGATATTAAAGGAGATGATGATATACCTAATGAAATCATTTTCTATTTTAGGGTATTTTATGGTTAAAACGGCACTGTATGTAGGCAAAAGTTTTGGGATAGCGATAAGGCTTGTATGTAAAATCTGAAGGGCAACTAAAAAAAAATGAAAAATAAATTAATTAGCGTCCAAATCTGCACGCCAAGAAAAGAAAACGCGAGGGAACTTTTCCCACTAAGCAATTGGTCACGAATAATTCAATTTGTCCCAGAAACATATACAAATAATGACAAATTAATATTTTGTCTCTAAAAAACTACTTTTAGGGATAAAATAAATTTTGTCCCTAAATTTTTGTCACAAAAGTCAATTTTGTTGTAGTGAAACTGAGTGAGTCTTTTGAATTCTCTACGTCCCAGTTTGAGGAGTAGTAAAGACACAATCACAGATTTGAATAATTTCAAATCAGAATTGAAACCCAGTTGTGAAGAGATAGCTTGAATCTCTCTCCATGATTTTCTCTAAGCTACATTCACGTACTTGTTTTCTACATTCATGTACATATTTTCTCCTAAAATTAAGTGTAACGATTGTACATATTGTTATATATAGTAAAACATTCACACATATTTCCAAGCAAGAAGAATTGGGACGGGACTTCTGCATATCTCTTTTCTAAAACCTTCATCATGATTGATGCTCTCTTGTGTGTTTCTACAAAAATGTGTTATATTTAGATGCGTTAAATGGGCATCAACTTTTACATTTATAAAAGCCATTTAAATACTTATACGTTAGTAAAGTGAGAAGGGATCGTCCACGGGGATTATTGGCTTGGAATCTAACTTGACATCAATGAGCGTGAGATTGAAAAGATTTTTGTTTGGTTGATTATACTAACATTGTTGGACTATGTGAAACATACAATTAAAATAAAACTAAATTAAACTTGAGTTAAGCAAAAGGGAGAGAGGCTTAGGGCAAGGAATACACCACTAAACTCATGTAACTGAAACAAATGCCTTTAATTAATGGGGAAACCTCATTGTAATGAAAATGTGGCTACAAGCACGCATCAATAATCAAGAGGATAATACAAATTGCAATGAATAAGCATGAACTATCAAAATCAAGCATGAATTGTCTACCTAACTACAATTACTCTAAGGTGTAGTACAACCCATCAAGACTAAGTATAATCCATCAAACTAATTAGCAATTGTATCTAATAAGAATCATACATGTCCACCACTAAGCACAATTACAAAAAGTACTTAGCATAGAGATTAATCCTCAATTAATTACACATAAGACAACATGCAATCAATATAGAGAATCAATAGAAAGAATTATCAATACAAATATTGGTACAACCAAGTTTGAATTCATAATACCAAGCACTAATTACAATTAATAATCCCAAATATTGAAAGGCAAAGATTTAATTACACAAGCTTAGAGCTCATCCAAGCCCTAAGTGAAGAACTAGCGACGCATGGAGAAGGTAGATGACATTATGGTGGTCTCGCAATCAATCTCCAAGCTTGGGTTCTTCTTCTTCTTCTTCCTTGGTTGAAACCCTAGAGAAAGTGTGTGTGAATGTAGAGAGAGAGAGTCCTAAAATATCCTAATTCCAATCTCTAAACTTTACAAATGTCCAACATTTTTGCCAAATTGGGCTAATCCTCCTTATATAGGTGGCACTTGTGACCTTAAATTGGTCAAACCACATACACAAGGACACTCAAATGATTACACCCCGAGCCCCCTTGAATCAAGGCTTAAATTTTGATTTTTGCAGCTTTCAGGGCAAGTTCAATCGATTACAGGCTTAGCTCGATCGATCACGGGTTGTTGGAGATATCTCTGTGGATAAAGACAAAATTCTTGATATTTATGTGAATAAGGACAAGGTGCTTGATCGATTATGGCCACGGCTGGATCGATTTGTAATACCCCTCAGATCCAAGACATAGGTTGATCAGGCCTGGGCCCAAACCCAAGCGATATCAGACAATTAATATTTAAAAACAAACACGGAATACAAATAGATTTAAGAAATAAAATTTTAAAAGCTGAAAGAAACTAAATTAAAATCCTCAAAAGTTAAATAATTAAAATCCAACTTGTTTAATATCTTCCAATCCATACAACTTGGGAATCCATCTAGTGGACCCCTTAATAAAATCTCAAACTGAACTGAAATAAGTCAAAATCTAAACATAGAAAGTAGTCCTACATAAAAGGAAGACTGAATGTCTGTATCTGCGCGGCACGTCCAAGCTCTAACCATGGAACTGACGAACACCTAAAAAATAAGAGAGTGGGTCAGGCCCACATGCAAGTCCTATTCTACTACGATCCAAACAGTAATCCGATACGCAGATA
>JAOTQH010269581.1:0-10777 GCA_025631255.1 Cornus kousa | reverse complement strand
TACTACCCTACATTATGCCAGTTTTAAATTACAGTATTATCCTCTATATATTACAATATTATAAATATTATTGGATATAATGGTAAAAACAATTAAAACTTTTTACTTCCTTCTCTCTTAACGAACATAGTAAATTATGATCTTATTATCTTCTCTTTTATCCAACCGAAAAAAAAGAAGGAAATACACAACCTCTTTCCTTAGAGATATCTCATCCATCCCTTCTTCTCTCCCTTCCATCCAATTTTTTTCTTTCCTATCGAACAGAGCATTAAGCGAAAGCGAAAGTAGGACCCATGACAGATTGAAATGGTAAAACAAAATTCATGTAGCTAACACTAATTAGTTGGGAGAAAGCTTTGTCAACTTAAGCTAAGTAGAGTACCAACTCTTTAGTTACTAGCCTGCCTTTGGATTTAATTTGATCAGAAGCAGGAAAATTATTGAAGATCATAAATATTCAGTTGAACTTGGAGAGGGAGAGAGGAGGAGGGGGGGCTGACTTTGCTACACCCTAGCATTCATCTCTCCAATTATATCCATGTCCGTTTCAATCCACTTTTAGCACTTCAAAGTCACATTATGTACGTTAATTTTAACCAATTATATATATTTGTTTGTTCAATTATCTTTATTCAATCCATAAAATATGTTTGTAAGAAATACGTTTATTTGATTGTTTAATGAATCAAATTTTATGATAGGATAAATAAATAAAGTGGTGATAAGTTTTCAGAAACACTGAATGGCTTTTTCATAGACATGGCTTTGACTCTTCCTGTGTCACTTTCACATTTTAACATACAGACGCAGCACGAGCTAACTTGAAATGCATGTCTACGCATCCTTGTACAAACACAAGCAATGCTCTTTGTAAATACACATGCATGAAGCCGTAAAATACATGATAAAGTGACAAGGTAAAATCCATGAATCGCAATAAGAAAAACAATTATATGACAACAATAAAATCAAAACAGTGGGAAAAGAATGCATTAAACCAACCCGTGTAACTGGGTCAAGGCATGTTAATTTCAGTTGTAGGCCCATTGACATAATCAACTTCAACTAAAATGTAACGATAAAAAAGCTATTGCATTTCTAAGAGGCCCCACATCCCACTACGTAAAATAGGATTCTTCAGATTTAAGTCTCTTTTATCAAACACCCATGGAATACGTAATCTTAAGTGCTAGTTACCAAGCAGTTATTGAAGTGATACAATTTCACCTCATCACGAATATCCAGATAATTTGCCTCGACCAAAAGATTGAACTTATCTTCTATTTTGCAAAATTAAGTCAACTCACTAAAGCAAAATATAAAAAGAAGAACCCAATAATCATACAAGTTTGAATTAACATAAAAATTCAGAGCACTCGAAACAATTATAGCAGCTGAGAATAGTTAAAGGACAAGATACAAACACCGTAGTAAAAGTTATGTTGTTTTATGTGGTGCAAATAAGCCAAACTTTTGGCTTGAAGTTAAGCAGAAAATAAATTAAGAGAGATCCTTTCACCATCCAAATCTTAGAAAAGGATGAAGAAATTCAGTATTAAAGCAGGCAATCAAAATTACATGTACCGGACTTCAGTGCATCATTACATTAAAATATACAAATTATTGAAAAACTGGCCCTTAGACTGTCCTATTTTAATAACTTTCAACTAATTAAATCAGCGGTTTGTAGGAGAATGATTGATTATTCCATCACAAAGCCTAAGCAGCTATAATAACACGTGTAGGACATAATTATCTAAAAAACCAAAGTAACACAAGTAGAACATGATCTTCCAAATTGAATGATCACCCTGAACCCAAGTAGAACATGATCTTCCAAATTGAAGGATCACCCTGAACCCTAATGAACTAAATGTCAATATACTTAAGCTTAATATGATGGCACCTGAGTTCCAGCAAACTCAGAAATCGCGAATTGAAGTATTCTTTTTCCCCTTCACGGCAAGTTGCAACAAATTAAAACTCAATGATTTGCCAGAGGATAAAAAGACAAAGTAACTGTATAATGTTATTATTGGTGCAAGAAAATTTTGAATTCCTACTAGACATTAAAATCATATTAAATAACGATTCTAGTAACACCAAGGGCGCATCTGCACAAGTTTGGAATTAGCACATGGAAAGTGGGGTAAAGGACAACCTTTGGTTTTGTTTTGGGTGCATTAAATTTCTCAAATAGGGTTAGCAGAGAAAAATTACAGAATAGAACTCTTTTTTAGCTGTCACGAGTTATAATCTTCTTATTGTATATACCAAGACGATATGGGGTCTTCTACACACCTATTTTGCCAGCCTGCCATCTTACAACCATAGTTTTTTAATTTTACAGTAGGCCATGGGATAATCTTAGCCGTAAACGATGGATACTAGGCGCTGTGCGTATCGACCAGCACATAGCATAACTGTTTTGACAATCTGCCATATCTATGATCATATTTTTTTTCATTATATAGTAGGCCATGAGATCTTAACAGTAAATCCGTTGGACTCTGTGAAAATGCTCCGCTTCTACTTCTTGACTATTCTCAAAGTATAAGCATGCGGTTTCATGATATTATCATAATCCCCTATAATAATAACTAACAATATCAGGTTTACACTATTTTTTGCCATGATTATGAAATATCTAACACTTATAGAAGACCGTGTCAAGTTAAAATGACACAAAAGAAGGGCTCCATAACAAGTTAAAGACAACAATGTCCAATGGACATGAATCTACATACTTCATAATCATTCATTCATATCGTTTTCTTTATTTTTTAAATGAACATGAATCTACGTACTTTACATCAAATCATGGTCAATTCGATGGACCGTATTATTTTATCTTATGTATGTTTTACAAAATTCATGAACTTTGTGACTAGTGACTACTTACATTAAATTTGTCCCATGTTTGATCTTAATTTTCATCATAAAATAATACATGTTTAAGATTACATGATTATTGTTTTTTATTGTAACATAAAGCTGTTAACCCCGCGTACGTTATACCCACGAAGTTTCTATGGTAAGTTAATATTTGTCATTTCACCAATATTTTGGCCTTTTTTTTTTCTTAATAAGTAAAAATCAATTAGAAAAGCGTTCAAAAGGGGAACGCGTCCCTGATACAAAAACGAAAGTGGAACCTATGGACCAATAGAGTCCAGAAGATCAACTAAGTCATTAGTCGAGGAGCAATCGCTTCCTTTCACATAACAGAAAATAGAACGAAGAATATGCATTTTCAATATCGCCACAGATGTTTCCTTCCTTTGAAATTTCCATCATTCCTCCCTCTCCATATGCACCACCAAACACAATGTGGAACTATCCTCCAATAGTCACGAGCGTAGCTTTTCACTGGGCATCTTCTCCATGCGTGAATCAATCCTATGGAGGACTGAGGTATTACCCAATGGACACCAAAAATGCCAAATATGAGGTTCCAACAATCATACACCACTGGACAGTACAAAAGAATGTGATCCACAGACTCACCATCTGTTTTACATAGACAACAGCAATTAACAATAGTGTCTCTTCTTTTCCTTAAATTATCCAACATCAAGATCTTATCCCAAACGTCAGTCCAAAAAAAGAATGTAACTCTAAGAGGAGCCTTAGAACGCCATATAATCTTCCATGGGAAATCATGAACAACGAAATTGGACAGACAAAGGAACGTGGACCGAACACCAAATCTATCATGGGTGGAAGGGACCCACAAAATGTCATCACTGCCTCTAACCAAAATCCTTCTGCTAATACAACAAATCCAAAAAAACACGTACCTCGTCCATCTCTCAATCCTGGAAAAAACACCTAAAACACACGTCCCACGTAACTCCACTGCTATAAAGCCAATAATAGTCAGCTACGCAAGGAATGAGACAGCTATAAAGCCTATTTTCCGCTATTTTCGGCAATTACTATAAAGTCTAGGAAAGGAATGAGACTGCTCTCCACACCATAAATCCTCCCAAAAGCATACACGCCTACCATCACGAACCTTAAATTTGATGTGTGAGGAAAAGACATCACAACCTTTCCTAATGAATTTCCACACACCGACACCTCCTGCAACAGAGACTGGACAAGAGGACCAACCTCCACTCTCCTCCCCAAGGCGACACGAGACAGTCCTTCTCCACTGGCGATGCCTTTCCTGTCGAATCTCCATAACCACTTCCCCAATAAAGCTCTATTAAAAGGAACCAGCTTTTGAATGCCTAAACCGCCTAAATTCAAGGGTTTGCAAACTTGCTCCCAATTAACAAGATGATACTTGAAGTCCTCTCTCCTTCCACCCCATAGAAAATCCCTTTGGATTTTTTCAATCCTTGAAACAAAGATAAATAGTAAGTGGGAAAGGACGAGAGAGTACTCTTTATTAGAGTGACCTTCCCCACCTTCGACAGATATTGCTTCTTCCATCCTACCAACCTCTTCTCATACCCTCCCCAAAAATTAAAGATATGTCCAAATAAAAAAATCAAGTGCATATTTTAATTACAATAATCCAGATTATACTACTTATACAAGAATTTATAGGCGCACGCCCCTTGCACTACTAATGTGTTAAACTAAATTCCATGAAATAACCACAAATCTTGGTCTATACCCCGAAAAAATGGTAAATCCAAAATTCATTTTTGGTTCTAATTTAGAAATTTCCCTCTAATCCCATACGATTAGTAACCCTTCCAGTATCCTACCTCACCAAACAAAATGATAGAAAAAGGAAGGGACAGAAAAGTAGCCCCCTCTAGCATATTTTCACATTAATGCTCACAATAGAGCTCGTATCCACACCATTGGCCTGATTGACATCCTAATCAATATCTATAATGATATAGCCATAGGGGTACCAAACCCATATTCAAAACAGTGGCATAAGTTTATGCAAAAAAATTATGTTTATAGGGGTCTGAAACTACAAACCATAACATCATAACCTTACAACATAATGGTAACAGCATAACCTTTTAACCAAAAACTTGAACAAAAAGTCAATTAATTAATAATGAAATGCCAGTTACATGTATAATATGCTATTGGTATACTTACTTTCTCTGGATCCCCTATCACCAATCACTCCAGCACTTCTTGGTCCACTAACAACCTTGTTCAACTGTGGAGGGGGAAAAAAAAAAGGAAAAACAGAACTCAAAACGCTGTAAAATAATTGCAAATTAAACATCCATTAAGAAATATAACAAGCCTTCGCCGTCTTCATCCCTACCACAGTAGCCGTGCAATCAAATAAGCAATGACACAAAACCAATAAAGACACAAAATCAAGTTTGAGAAATTATATATATTCTTTTTGCTAGCAATGAGTTGCCAGCAAGATACCATGTTGATGAAGTTTCGAGGAATGAAATAGCAAGTCTGCCTTCTTTTAGGCAGTTTCCTCTTCCAAGTTACCGTACAATTGCTTTCTAGTAAGCAAATAACAACAATTCACAATCTTCACATATTCAGAAAGCTGATAATTTTCATTTTGGAACTTTCTATATGAAAGCATCTCTTCAGACCCTGAGAAAATGGTTGTACTAGCGTTTAAGTTTGGTATTCTGTAACATTTACAACCCATTTGGTATAAACAAAGAGTGTTAAGAAATAAAGAGGGGAGGGAAGAAAAAGAAAAAGGCAATAATAAAGAAAGTATTAATAGTATGGTAGAAAGGAATGGGAAAAGAAATATGTTATTTCCTTGCAAAAATGTCACAGAAGAATGAAAATATGGGCCCAACTCCTCTGCTTCAAAGACAACACTCCTCTAATAAGTAACGGTACGATAGCAAAATCATGCAAAAAGCATTTCCTTCTTTTCTTGCTCCTCCACCAAACGAAATGTAGGCAATATCCTTTCCCATCATAGTGAAAAACTCAGAATTAAGGAATTATCTGCTATTGGAACAATTACCAATCTAGGAGCTATTTGGGCATATATTGAGACTTACCGGAGAAATTCTCAATAATAAAAAAAATAATAAATAGAAAAAATAATAATAATTTGACCAACAAAAGCAGTACATGTTAAAAATATTGAATATATGAGACATTTAGATCACATTTCCATTAACATTTCTAAATAATTTCAGAATTTCAAAACTAATCAGGAATTATTTTAAAATTACATGAAGCATTTCGGGAGTAAATGAAATATGCAAGATAAATAAAGAAGTGCATTGTTCGACAAAAACATCAGGATTGATTTCAAGGAATGTAGAAGGTAAAAGAATCTTGTCCTTCAGTCTTCCATCACTCCTACATACCCTCCCCTCCAATTTTCCATCTCTCATAAAAAACGCAGAAATGATGAGGAGCTTCAAAAACATTATCCAAACTATATTAAGCAAACAATCATCAGCAAGTACAGGTATCAAAAAAATATAAAGCATAACTCAGATATACCCAGTGCATCTCTAGAAAAACAAAACAAAACAAAACAAAAAACTTTTTATGCAGAAAATCAATTCTTATCTAATTGCGATAATTAAAAGCATGATACGAGTTCACTATTTAATATTACTTTTGCAATGCTCCAAAAATATAAATAATAAATAATAAATAATAAATAAAAATAAAAATAAAAATTACACATATACGAGAAAACTTGCACACTCGCTAAAACCACTAAAGTAATATATAGAATGTGAGATAGGCTAACGTTATATATTCAGATCCAATTTTTAGAAGAAAAACGTTAACCCAATCAAAAACCAGATTAATTGTACTTTTAAATATGATCAACCAATTTGGACCAAAGGGTCCAATTGTTCCAGACCCATAACGCAATAATAATAAAAGAGAGGGTCAAATTAAAAATAATAGTAGCTACCTAAATTCGCTCATATATGTAAACAATTAATCCAATCAGCCTTGTCATAGGTAAACAATGACTCAGATTGGACTTGAGGTCTTACAAAATTAACAAAAAGAATTATGATTCTGAAGGCATATTTACCTAAAGCAAGTACAATTATGGAATGCTATGGCGTAAATGGATGCATCAAATTTATATAGAACTTCATCAAAGTTTTCTCAGAACTCACCAATGAATAACTAACCATATATAAAATGCCAACACCACACTAAAAATATATAGCGAACTCTCAACACCGAAACAAAATGACGGGAATAGACACAAAGACCAACCTTTGAAAAAGTGCTGTTTATATCATCTATTTCAGATAAGGATCCTAAAATTTCACCCTGCAAATGAGGAAAAAAAGCAGTTAGTTACACAGCCATATGTTCTATAATACAATTAAATTAAAATGTAACCCACATGCATAAGGTAAACAACACATTTGCCTATGTGCTCATGCACAAAGAGAATAATCCATTTAAGATCTATCGAATGTGCTTGCAAACCTAAGTTTGGAAAATCATTGAGTTGTTTTATGGTTCATTTGTAGGAAAGAATAGTAAGAGGAAGGAAAAGAAAGGGAGGGATGAAAAAAGAAAGAAAAAAAAAATTAATATAATTGAGACTAAATTGTTTGAAGGTTCATTTGTAGGAGGGAAAGTAGAAGGAAGAACAAGAAGGAGGAGGGATGATAAATGGTAAGAAGTGGAGCATGAACTGGAAGGGAGAGGTGAAACACTTGCCCACTGGGTGAGGAATGAAATTTTGAGAAGTGAAACATTTTCCCACCACCATATTATTGCTGAACCAAAACACAGGGGAAGAGAAGGAAGAAAAAGGATCTTTTTTTCCCTCGACATTGTTCCACATTTTAAACAACATACTTCCTTTAACATGTAAGGAAGAAAAAGGATCTTTTTTCCCTTAACATTGTTCCACATTTTAAACAACACACTTCCTTTAATACGTAAATCATATGATAGAAAAAACAAGCAACAGAATTTTTCTTTCTGCCTCTCCTCCTTACTCACTGAAAGCACAATTTCATTTCTCTAGGATGTCTTTTCCATCCATCTATTTTCCCTTCCTTCCAAACATTATCCATCATATAAAACAAAGCATTAGGCCATCAAAATCTCAAGCTTTCCCTTCAGATATGGAATGCACAGTACTAAGAACTTCACAGAAGAATTATGTCCACCAAACTCCAAACAAAATTGCTACTGCGTTCATTCAATGCGTTCCCTAGAGAAAGCATAAGAAGGTCCCAAATAATATTTCACCAACTATTTAAATAAACAATTTAACACCCAACAATACAACTTTTATAACTCTACATGAATAAATGGAACAGAAACTGTATATATAATGGTGGGCATTCAGAACAATGACATAAAATTAAGAAACTGTCCAGAATCAACAACAGAACCCCGAGGGATAGAAACAATGGCAAACATTATTTCAATAATGTTTAACAAAAAAATCTCCCCCCATCAAGTGCCCTGCAAGTTGCAACTCAACCCATTCAACTCCCCAGACAAAATTTCCCATCATATCATTTTGAAGCAATCGCATTGAAAATTAGAATATGAAGCTGCCTTAATGACAGTTCAACCTAAAACCAAAGCTATCCCCAAGACCACTTAAGTAAATAAAAGCAGTACAGGGAAAAAGAACAGGAGAAAAACCACTGAACCCAGAATTAGCTTGCTGACATTATTCTGAAGACAGCATATAAAAAAATTAGATTCCAGCACAAGCTAAAGGTAAATATATTCAAAGTAGACACCAATGTGAAGCACCTGAGAAACAAAGCACGCAGTAAACTATCATGCATAACTTCTCCAACCCGATGCAGTGAAAGTAAAAACCAACAACAAGAAGAGCTTTAACAGCATAAAAAAAATAAAAATAAAAATAAAAATATATATTAAAAAGAAGAAGAAGAAGAAGTTGATCCAATTTCTATTCATTAACAAAGAGACTAACCACATTAACATCCCCCCAAGAATCAACCACACCCATATGGAGAAGCATTAACAAAGTGCAACTCAAAGTGGGAAAATTAAAAACCTTAGGTTGTGATGGAAAAGGACTAAGAAGACAACCATGCTTGAACTTAATCAACATATATAACCAATAATTAAACATAAAAAAAGAAGAAGACCATACTTGAACTTAATCAACAAATGGTCAATTTATGACTGAAACATTCAACTCAACCACAAGCTTTTTTTTTCTTTTTTTCTTTTTTCTTTTTTTGATAAGTAACACAAGCAAATTACAAGGCTTAAACACAAATGTATGATTGCAAGAACCCCAACAAAGGGCAAACATGTGAAACAAAATATACAAATAATCCAAATTGAATTGGTAACAGGAGATGCAAACAAACATACGATCCTAAAATTAAAGGTCAACAACAAAACAATAACCTCTTCTAAATCGAACTGATACTCTTCATCTTCAAACCCAGCAGCCGGAAAATCATCCACTTCTTCTTCTAGTCCCCCTAACTCAACTTCTTCAACAACATCGTTGCCGAAAAACGCATACTGTGATGCATCAAATACTGCATCACCTGCATAACATGAAAAATCTGTTAAAGAATGATGCCATCAAATGCTAAAGATAGTCAATGAAAAGCATATAAGTCTTTTGTGCATAAGAAGGAATCCAGTCACATGCAGTGAAGCTAAGCATACATTCATTCACGAATTGCCTAGAGGGGGACGCTATAGCTGTTTGAATATCTCACTGCTGCAACCTTGGAACCTAAGTCGACATAATTGAAACCCAGGATGCAAGTAATGTTCCCCGGATCCTAAACCGCCCTATACAGACACTAAAATAATAATGGCCTGCCACGAATTTGCAATTAGATAAACAAATCTCCAAGAACTCTCGGGAAAAACCCATACAGTTCATGATAAGATATTACATGGAACCATTAAATGCAATCAACAATTAGAAAATCAATTAACCAGTAGTCCAAATAAAAGAAAAGCTCCTAGACATTTCAATATCTTAACCGAAGACAACTGAGCCCTATGCAACTACCTCACTCTCTCTCCCTCTCTCATTCTCTTAATATCCCAATAAAAAATAAAATAAAAATTAATAATAACCCTGATAAGGACCAGTAGTTTCGTTTATTTTCTCCTCTATTTTCTCTGAAACCAAGTAGATGGTCAAATTGAAATTAAAAACAAGCGTGACCCAAACAAAAGGGGAAAAAAGAAAAGCTCAGAAGTTGGAAGTCAACTTGAACCAGATCTTGTGAACATGATTAGAAGCAAAGTCCGAAGCTGAAAGTAAAGAAGGAGCATATTATATCTAACCGAACCTGTGGAATTCGACCCCAATTGCTTGAGATCCTGAGGCTTGAGAGTCTCTTGAATACTACTCCCACCTCCAAATCCTTCCATATCTACACTCGCACTAAAATAAGAAAACCCAGAAATTCAAAACCCTAGAAACAAACAAACTCAAAAGAAGATACAAATCTAGATAGCGAAAATAGAAAAAGGAAAATTGAGAAAAGGGTGTATACGAGAAAACCCCAGAAATAACTTCCTAGGGTTTCTTAAGAAAGAAGATCTGTACAGTGAATTGGGTACGAAAATTCATGGCAGAGATTTGATTTTGTTCAACGAGGAAAAAAAAAATATTAAATAAAAGAAAATTTAACAGAGATCTTTTGGCGGAAGAGAGAGAACCTAGAAACAGGTATGACGACTACTATTCATTTGAAGAGAGAGAGAAGACGGTGATGATAGACACAGATCGTCAAAACCTAACTCGGATTAGTGATTTATTGGGTTGGCTTTGCTTTTTTATGCCCCATAGAGAAATTATATATATATACACGCACACACAATCTTATAT
>JAOTQH010269560.1:0-10777 GCA_025631255.1 Cornus kousa | reverse complement strand
AATTACAGCCGTGTATCATGCTAGTAATTTATAAGTATATAAGCAACAATGATTATAGCAATGTATTCAACATTTATATTTAATTACACAAATTAAATATTACAAATAATTAAATCATAATTATTTAATTAATTTAATCCATTCCATTTAACATCAAAACATAAGAGTTTATACCAAAATTATATATTTTAGACCTCTATTACATTACCCAATACTTATAAGCATGCTCGGGATTATTACACTTAAAACGCATTTAAAACAATTTTAGTGAAAACAGTCCCCAAAGCTCGAGCACAAACCCCCTGTGCTCGAGCGCAGCTCTGTACTAGAGCACAAACCCCAGTGCTCGAGCACTGCATATCGGAATAGCTTTGTGCTCAAGCATAAAGTCGTTGGACAGAATTCGCAGGTCTGTTCTTGGCCTGTAAATCCACGATTTGGATCCTAAAACCCGTTTCTTATGTCCTATATGATTATCAATGATTTATATAAATAATATACATCAAATCCAACAATCTAAATCAAGATTTATGCATCAAATCAAAGAATCCATCAAGTTGAAAGATAAACACATATGAGCAAGAAATCCTTTAATTTAATTCATGCATAACAATTAATTTGTCTATTTAATTCTTTGATTTAATCCCTAAAGTCTAACAAGTGATGGAGAGATCATAGATTCAAATAGGAAGAGATAGAATAAGAACTTACCTTATGATTTTCGGATTGAAAATCAACTATATAAACTCTCCGTTCTTCTTCTCTAAATCCGGCAACCTCCATGCAATCTTCGGTCACCTTCTTCTTCCTCTTCCTCTTCCTCTCTCTAGACCTCTATCTCTTTTGTAATTCATGTATATGTAATGCACTTGTTTATATTAACACCCCCTGAAGTTTCAAATGTCATATTTTTCCCTTATTATTTAATTCAATTATATTAAAAAAATATGAGTAATGTTAATTTACTATAATACCCAACCATTACCCAAACCAACAATATACTCAGCCTGTTATATAATCTGGTATCCCTCTTAACACCACCACCTTTCCTCACCAACACCACAAGACTAAAGCTTTACTCTCATCTCATCTCTCTCGTGGCTCAAAATCGTCTAAAGGAAGAGCAGCGACGATGACGAGGCCTTCATCTTCTCTCCCCGCGACACCTATAACACATATATATATAACCTTAGTTGCCGTCGACGTCGAAAACTGTGAAGATGTGGTGGTCAGGTGGTGGTGGTGATAGTGCGTGATTCACTAGCCGACGTCCCTAGTGGCTAGCCGTCTCAGGGAATCGCCGATTCGCTCCCTAATCCGAAGCGTCAATGCGTTAAGGACGTCTCGATGGCCATCGTCGTCGAATAGAAAAAGCCGTTGCCCTTGGATGAGCCATCGCCACGACTGATTCACTCAACTTAGTTGCCAGAATCGATGGCGTTCTAGGATCTCTTGATGGCTTCAAGGAAGGAGAGATCAATCGTTTAAGATGTTGGAGAGCGAGGCCGATTGCCTCCCCAGGTCTCAGATCCCTGCCACCAATGCCGCCGTGTCGGGCCCTAAATCCCAAATTTCAGTTCAAGACAAACATGTATTAATGCAATAGAGATTATTGGACATTTTGGCTTCTCGTAGTCCAGGTAATAAGTTCAATGACCTGACGTCGAGCGACGTTAAACTGAATTTGGTGCATTTTGAAGCCCCCCTCTCTTGCAGGATATATATATATATATATATGTATGTATGTATGTATGTTTTTGAGATGTTGAATTTGGTGAATATTATAATGTATATATATATATGTTGTTTAATATATATGTATATAATTTGGGCATGTGTTGGGATGGCACCGGTGGTTGTGGTGGGTGTGCTGGCGGTGGTCTGGTTTTTGGCGTTAGTCGGGAAGGTTAAATGGGTCATTTTAGAAGTGGTTGTTAAAAAGTCAAAGGGCATGCTGGTTATTTTTTGATACTCCCTCAGTCTTAATTGAAGTATCGCTTATGGAGAGTAGTAATTTTTAAAGGAACATGTGAGACATGCATTATCTTCCTGAAAAGTTATTAACTTGCCTTTTTTATATTTTGAATATTCTAATTTAAAATTTTAAACTTAAAGAATATATATGAAAAGATTTGATATATATTCTTTGAAAAAAGGAAATGAACACTTATTTTGGAACAGATTTAAAAAAAAAAAAAAAAAAAGAGGTTGAGTAAGGGTCTGGAGTATGAAAGGGTACGTCTTGCGAACTTTTCAAACCTCATAATTGTCAATTTAAGCAAATGCATTAACGGTCCACTTGATGACATTGACCCAGACCTTATCTTTATCAGTACAATTTACCTTTATAATAATAAAATATAGAAAGATATAATGGGGACCAACAGATTCCGTTGTCTCCCTTCCATATCCTTAAAAAAAATATAAAACTAAAATGTGACTCAAAATAAATCGTCATTCATTACATAATTGTTTTGCTTTGTTTCTTCCTCCAGTACGTGGGTCATTTGATTGGGATTTGGTATGACCTCTTCTTTATTTTTAAATTTGTTCTTAATATAATTATAATAATAATAAAAAAAATTACAATAACCTTTCTTGATTTGGGATTTTTATCAGATGACTAGCCGAGTATAGTTTATATCCAAGACAAAGGCACTTTTGTCCCCACTCTTGCATGACCAATACACATTCAAAAAGGTTTATTTTAGCGGTGAAAATAATACATTCCACGGAAGGTTAATGGCCTAGTAGGGTCGGACTTTTACTTTTAAAAAAAAAATTAAAATTTTGAGTCTTAATAAAAATATATGTGCATACGTGACTTTCAATTAAAAAAAAAATAATAATAATACATCCCACAATACCCTATATAATCTTAATTTTATTATAAAATTTATGTTATAACTCTTAATTTCGTAACAAAAAGTACAAGAAAAATTTAAAAATAAAAAAATATATAATTTAGTGGTCCCAAAAAAAATTATTAATAATAATAAATCCTCTGTGACAAATATTTCTATCACATGCCCTTGGTGGAATGCGACAGAAAACAATATCCTCACATGGAAGCACCACTGGATTATTGCCGACGAAAATTGATGTAAATTGACCTTTTCCCTGCAACACTCGTTATATGGTCCGAATGATAAATGTTATAAAGTTAGTGGTGTTATTTGTTTAAATTTTAAATATTTTTTTTTAACTTTACTCTTATTTATATTAATAATAAAAAAAATCATAAAACATTATCGGTATGGAATGCCTAATAATTTCTCTGCAAATGGTTCAGAATGCTCTCTTAAAATGAATATTTAAGTTATTTTAGTTAGTTTTATGTCACACCTTGATTTTCGTTGTTTGGAGAGTTTTTTTTATACGGAGGAGTTCGTAGTATTTGAGAAAGAAAAAAAATAAAAAATTAATGTTATATCACGTATCAACTTACTTCACATATTATTGACTTTCTCCGTCCATTAAAATTAATTAGGCACAGCCCAATTGCATTTTAAAGCATGAGCATAGCAGCTAACTAAAAACAATTATGCTTCATTTGTTTTGATGTGTGTATATATATATATATATATTAAGTAAGTTATATATTTAAGTCGAGAATGAAATAGATGAGTATGTAAAATATATATAATTTGCTGAAATTGATAAGTGGATTATTTTTGTTAAGTTTTATTATTATTATTATTTTATAAATATTTGACGACAATTAAATACCAAAAAAAAATAAATAAAACAATTATTAAGCTGGGTTTGTTCGCAATATAAATCCGTACTCTCATTCAGTCTCAACTCTTAAGTTGTAGCAATGGAGTCCACACCTCCCTCAACCATGGCCAAACCTGATAAGCTTCACATAGCCATGTTCCCATGGCTAGCCTTCGGTCACATAACCCCATATCTAGAGCTCGCCAAGCTCATAGCTCAAAAGGGTCACAAGATCTCCTTCCTCTCCACCCCACGAAATATCAATCGCCTCCCAAAACTTCCTTCACACTTGGCCTCTCTCATCAACTTCATCGAGCTTCCTCTACCCCAAGTCGAAAACCTCCCGGAAAACGCCGAGGCCACCTCCGATCTACCTTACCACAAAGTCAAGTACCTCAAGATAGCCTATGACCTTCTCCAACAACCAGTGACCAGTTTTCTAGAAGCCTCATCTCCTGATTGGGTGATGTATGACTTTGCACCTTACTGGTTAGGTGCCATTGCAGCTAAGCTACACATTTCAAGTGTTTACTTCAGTATCTCCATTGCTTCCAGTTTGGTCTTTTTGGGACCTGCCAAGCATCTGATGAGTTTGCACTGTGATCCGGCGACGAAGGCTGAAGACTTCACCGTCCCGCCCAAATGGGTTCCGTTCAAATCAACGGTTGTATTCCGGCGCTACGAGATCCTGCGTATTTTTGACGATGTGGTAGGAGAAGAAGATAACATGGTTCCCGCTCTGTATCGGTTTGGGGCGAGTATTGATGGGTGTGATGTGTTGGCTCTAAGGAGTTGTTTTGAATTTGAACCGGAATGGTTACCGCTTCTTGAAGAGATTCACCGGAAACCAGTTATACCGGTGGGTGAGCTACCGGCCACCGCGTATCATGAAGACGACGATGAAGACATTACATGGAGAGAAATGAAAGAGTGGCTTGATAAGCAAGGTAAAGGGTCAGTGGTTTATGTTGCATTTGGGAGCGAGGCGAAACCGAGTCAAGCTGAACTCACTGAGATAGCTGTCGGGTTGGAGCTATCCGAGTTACCGTTCTTTTGGGCTCTCGGGAAGCGGCGTGGGATGGCGGATACGGAGGTGCTGGAGTTGCCGGAAGGGTTTGAGGAGAGAACCAGAGGTCGTGGGTTGGTGAAGACGAGTTGGGTGCCTCAACTCAAGATACTGAGTCATGACTCGGTGGGTGGGTTTCTGACTCACTCGGGTTGGAGTTCGGTGGTGGAGGGAATACAGTTTGGGAGAGCGCTCATGCTATTGACGTTTTTGGCGGAGCAAGGGTTGAATGCTAGGGTTTTGGAAGAGAAGAAGATGGGTTACTCGATACCGAGAGACGAGCAAGACGGGTGGTTTACAAGGGACTCAGTGGCCGAGTCACTGAGGTTGGTGATGGTAGAGGAAGGAGGGAAGGTTTACAGGGACAAGGTCAAGGACATGAGAGGACTGTTTGGTAACGGGGATATACAAGACAAATACGTGGATAATTTGTTGGCTCACCTTCAAAGTCATGGAAAAAGGAAACTCAATAAGAAAGGAAAGTGATGCCAATGTTGAGAACTGTCTTTTAACATGATAAGACGTTCTGAATTGCCAGAGTCTTCTGGTCTGTATTGTTGTTTTCCACCGATCTTCGCATACTACTGCTGTTCTTGTTAAAAGATAGTATAAAATATTGATTGGAATAATTTATGATATTAATTTTAGAAATTTTTTATTTATGTATTTTTTATATTTATCATCTTTATTTTTTCACTTATCAGTAGAGGTGATCATTTTATATAAAAATTAAAAGAGAATATATTATAAAGTGATATAACCTTTTGCGTTCTTTGTGCCTGGAACGAAGGGCTTAATGATTGAACCACGTAATATCTTTGTGTTATTCGTGTTTCATTTCTCTCTTTATTTCTGTTTTATACTTAACAATATGGTATTAGAGCCTAATTTCTTTTCCTAGGTTTGGACCCCTATTTTGGGGTATTCCCTTAGCATCTGAAATGTTGCTAAGGGTTTCTCGGTACTATTTGTGCCTTGTTTGGGTTGCCGGTTTGTTCGGCGGCAATGTTTTCGCCTTTGCTATGTCTCCGACAATTTTTATTGACTTGTTTGGCTACCGATGTGTTCTGTAGCATTGTTGTTCATCACCTTCGCCATGTGTTCGGTGCTTTGTGGACTTATTTGGGCTTCCGGTATGTTCGGTAACATTGTTCTTCACATTCACCGTGTCTCTAGCAATTTTATTGTCTTTTTCCAAATCGTTGGAAAATGATCTGTTTCATGATTTGATATACAAGCTGAGTGTTATTTCCATATACCCTTCAGCTTGAGGGGGAGTGTTAGAAGATGCTATATTTGAAATATATTATTATAGTAATCTTTCAATTGCTCCTTGGCAGAATATTTGATATGAGAATATCATAGGAGAGATTTTAACCTACGATAGAATATTGATTGGAGTGATTTATGGTATTCATTTTAGAAATCTTCTATTCATATATTTTATATATTTATCACCTCTATTCTTTCACCTATAAATAGAGGTGATCATTGTATACAAAGATCAAGAGAGAATATATATATTATAAAGTGATGTAGCCCTTTGGGTTCTTTGTGCCGGGAACGAAGGCCCTAGTGGCTGAACCACGTAATATCCTTGTGTTATTCGTGTTTCATTTCTCTCTTCATATCTGTTTTATGCTTAACAACAGTTCTTAATTTTGAGGTTATGAATGAAAGGGTTGTTTTCTTAAAACATGAAAGATGTCATGGATTCCCTGGTCTTCATAGTTGTTTTCCACTGATCTACACAAAACAATTTTCTTTGTTAAACGGCCTCATCATGAGGAGAGAGGATGTTGTGTCTTGGTTTTGTATTGCTTGTGAAACCGCGCCACATCATAGTGGTATTTTCAAATAGTTAAACTTCTTAGTTTTAGTAGCTAGATGAACAAAAATTGTATTTTTGGTTTTGACTTGATAACCACCAAGTACTGTATTCCTATTTATTGAGGAGCCCTATAGATGAGCTATTGTGAATAAGAAAACTCTCCCTCATTCTCCCGTAGATGTAGGCACACTATTGAACCACGTAAATTCTTGTGTTCTCTTTATTTTTTTAGTGATTATTTTTTCTACATGGTATTAGAACAAACAAGATCTTCTGCTTAAACCACGCATGTTGATAAGAGCTAAAAAGTGCGCATTTAAACCCGTTAAGCTTAGGTATTCGAAGAACTTCATCTATCTTATTTTCCCGCTTTAGATTGATTTCGTGTTATTTTCATTTTCAGGTACTTATCCCTAAAATAAGCTAACTCAGCCAAATAAGAGCATAATTGAAGCAATCTTGAGATGAATCAAAGAAAGGAGCAAAACAGAAGCAAAAGAAAGCAAGTGGTGGAAATTTAGCAAGTTCGATCGATCATGGAATTCCTTTGATCGATCCAATTTTTATCGATCTCAGCACCTCAAGATGGATCTGAGCCATTTTGTGCTTATCTAAAGATCCCACAAAGTTCGATCGATCCAACTTTCTTCAGATCGATCGAAAAGATTCCATCTTATCCAGTTGTACCACCCCACCTACCACTTTTGTCTCTTTCCTAAAAATATCTTAGAAATATCTCAGATTTGTCTTTATCCAAAAAGGCGCTGCCATAGAGGATCGATCCAGCCAATGTTTGATAAATCTCAGCCATATTCGATCGATCACAGCAAAGGTTGGATCGATCGAACTTCCCTAGTGCGAGAAAATTCAATTTCCAGCTCATTAAAAGTTGTCTCATAGTCCAATCATTGGAGGAATATTGGTGTACGAGCCCATACCATTGGGGGTGACATTTGACCTACCTATATAAGGATTATGAGCCAATTTTATATAGGAGATTCTTAGAGACTTTTGAAATAATTTCATACCATTCTTAGTGAACAAGAAAAGAAGAGAGGAGGCTAATGACACATTGCTTGGAGTTCTTCCATCAACCAAGAGGAGGAATAATTTCTACCATGGAGATAGACCTTGAGGGTTGGAGGATACCATCTATGAGTGGCTAGACATCCTCTTGGGGATAGAGTTAAGCATGCTTTCTATATCTTAATTTATGTATTTTTGAGGGGTTTTGTGTTGTAATACATGTTTTGACACTTATATATACATGGATCTTGTTTATTCAATGATTTGTGTGGTTTAATGCTTTCAATTGACCATTTCATTCCATCTATATGTCTATGTATGCTAGAATAGATGTTCATATCTTAATCTCTAGCTTTTATGTTATTGATGCATGTCTATGTGTATTAATGCTATAGATTTAGAGATTGTCAAGACATAGTGCTTAATGAAATGCTCTTGTGGTTTATTTGATGGTTTATACTCATTTCTTGATGGATTGTGCTTCTCCCTTAGTTTAATTAGTTTAATTTTATGTCATTAGCTTAGTTGTAGTGTAGTTGCCTTAGTTTCATAGATGGGAGGACAATCCATGCTTGTTGTTTGATGTTTCATGCTTTTGAATGCAAGTAGCATATGTCTCTAACCTTGTGATGTGTTTGGATTGTGAACTTAATGGAAGGATTAATGGCTTAGTTTAATATATTGTGCTTTTTAATATTGCTTAGATAATATATACTTAATTGCTCATCCATGCTAATTGAAACAACCAAACACATACACACAAATATTGCAACACATGTTTTCCCCTCATTAATCATTCATTAAGTGTGTAGAAAGACAAAGCTTAGTGGTGATCTCTAAACCCCAAGATTTCTCTCTCTCTTATTTTCTCTATATTACATTTAATTACTTAGTTTAGATTAAATTGCACCTTAGTATAATTCAATCACCAACCAATCTTTTAATCACTCGACCTGCTAACCCTAATCTTAATTCCACAACCAATACGACACCAATCCCTTGGGACGATCCCTACTCTCCCTTGTTATATTTGTAGTAGTGTTAGAAGTGGCAAATTATAAATGCAAAACTTAGCCACACTCATCTTAGCACACTTTGTAAGCTTTGGTTCCGCGACATACCATAGGCGAAGAGCTCGGTTGCTCTAGGGTTGTTTGGGTACTAGTTCTTATCGAACAAATTGCTTGGCTTTTAGTTCGTGGATTAAGCTAGTTAACGTGTAGTCATCCAGATCTTCTTAGTTGCATTTTGTGCTGTGCTTAGAGCACAACTTTAGAGTGGGTTCATATTTCATGGTATGGTGCCCTTATTGTGTGTGAGTTTCATGCATCAGCCTATAGGTTCTTTGTAATGTCCCGAATTTTTTTTTGAAATTTTTTTTTTTTTTTTTTTTTTTTTTTTTTTCGTACTCGTTTTAAGTGTCATGTGGGTCCGGTGTCATTTTCCCATTACCATGCATTTATCTAATTGTAAGTTAATGTATTAATTATGTATGTGTATATACATAATGTGTGTTTATACTATGTTGATGGAGATGGATATTTTGTGGCAATGATGATTTTTTTGTGAGCATTGGAGGGCATTTTTGGTATTCGAGCATGGGTGGACTTTGACCCATTCTAGACCACACATTTCAGAAGAAGTCGGCTAAGCTTGGACCACAGCTTCATTTCCTCTCCCCTTTTCCAGCCACACACTCTGTCCCTCATCCATTTCACTTTCTCTCTAGAATCTCAAGCTTCTCTCTAAAATTTAAGTTAGCTAAGGTGAGACCTAGGTGGGAGCAAGAGGGAAGGTTCGTTATACTTTTTAAGATCTACATTTCTAAACCGGTCTTGCAAGTATTTAGGGATTTTCAAGCTTGGGAGCTAGGGGCTTTGGGTTGCATCTTTGAGGTAGGGATGTTTAAAGTACCATGCTTTATCTCTTGTTGAGTTTCTTCCCTTGATCACATGTTTTACTTGCTCTAAATGTTAAATTTTAAGTTGAATTAATGTTGTATGTTGAATAGAAAAAGCATGCTTAATTGTGATGTTGATGATTGGTGTAGATTGGTTGCTATAACTTTAAAGGCATAAAAATATTGATTTCTATGATGCATCACTTCATTCATGGCATGAGCATAGTTGGGGAATTGTGGTTGAAAAGTTTTCTTCAAAAAAGAAAGTGATTTGAGTATGGTTGAGAAAGTGATTTTCATAAAATGAACTGGGTTTCGCGAGCCCGGGGCTAACTAGACCTAGAGGGAGCACATGCCGGATTTGGACGTGTAATATTAATTAATAGGCCCAATTAGTTACCGGTTTGGAACTACAGATGGTTAATCAATCTCGCCTCGGTAAAGTTGGTTAGTGATTTTCAGTTTGTGTTGAGTTGAACCGGGAATTGTGGTTGGGAAAGCATGACATTCATAACATAATGACATATTCGTGTTGATTATGGTTTATTGGTATCCCCGTGTATGACCCCGAATTCTTTTCACTATTCCTTATTTGTTAACTCAAAGGAGCCCAAAGCTAATGCTTTAGGCATCCCCTACTAAGCCATTGTGCTCACCCTATATTTATCATTTTTAGGGTATGGCAAGGACATTATAGACGACGTACCCCCGCAAATTTAGAAGTGTTGAATGGATTTTTGACATTTTTGTAATAGACTAGCATGAACAATAATTTTGCAATGTAAACATAATCTTTTGTATTTTGTATAAATGTTTCAAAGATGTATGAATGATGATATTTGTAAATTTTATGCAATGTTAAGTGGTTGATGATGTTCATGGAGCTTTGAAATTTCATGTTTAGGTGGTTAGGAATTGTATTTGATAGGGCTGGAAATCTAAAAATTTCGTAAGAATTATTCTGTGGCTATCATCTAACCGGTTAGATGATTTTTCGTAATCGGTTAGATAAGAAGGGGCAGTACGTTGGTTTGATGGGTTCATTTCTATCTAACCGGTTAGATAGTTTTTTTTGTAACCGGTTAGATGTGAATAGATAGTGAAGAGGTTGGATAATTTCCTTATTTAACCGGTTATATGAGGTTTCCTAACCGATTAGATCATTTTTTTTATGATTGTTTTCTTTTGGCTGCTTATCTAACCGGTTAGATGGAATCTCGTAACCGGTTAGATG
>JAOTQH010269550.1:0-10777 GCA_025631255.1 Cornus kousa | reverse complement strand
GAATAATATACATTCTAGGGACGTCATTTCCATGTAAAATGACTATTTTGCCCCTGGGGGCTTATTTGTCATATTTTTAATCTTTTGCTTCTGCATCAGTTCTCATTGAGTTCCACGAGCTCATGGAAGGTCACTTTGACTTCTTAGAGTCTTATTTTTTGATTTTGCTTTCGCATTTCGGATCCGTTACCGGATCATCCTTTCGGTTTATCACTGATGCACTGGCCTAAAAACCAGGGCCGTCACACTACCTACAAATCTGTAAGTGGTATGGTATTTATGGGGAATAATGCCCCTTGCGATATTATGGGAATTGGAACAATTAAAATTAAGACAATGAATGGTTTGGTAAGAACTCTAACGAATGTACACCATATTCCAAGTGTTAGAAGGAATGTGATCTCTATAGGAGCATTGGATTCCAAAGGTTGCTGGTGTGAAGTGAAAAATGGATTGATGAAGATTAGAAAAGGGCCACGTGTTATACTTTTGGGAAGGAAGGTCAACAATCTTTATATTCTGTTGGGAAATACTTTGTTAGGTGGAGCAATTGCAAAAACAGAATGGAAGCCTATTTTGAGATCCACTAGAATAAATAATCAAGAACAACAAGAAAAGGAAGAAGTCTTGACAATTGCAAGAGCACTGGCCTTTATCCCAAAAGTAAGAAGAGTTCAATTTGGTGATGGGAAAGTAGATTCCAAGTCTAATTATTTGAACTTGGAATTTGCTAAGAATAGATGAGTATAGTGGTGCGGCGAAAAATGACAAGAAGAAGAATGATAAATTTGAGAAAATGTGGAGATTGTTAAAGTGATTTTCAATTTCTTTATAGTGCTTTATTTGAGGTGAAAAAATCTTTATTTAAGGTGGAGCTATGAAGAGATTCTTGTTCAAGGTTGAGCACGTACATGAAGACATATGTTGATCACGTGTTAATTACGTGAATAATTGGGGTGTTCAAACTTGCGGACTTTGGTTACTGCCAAAGTTGAACCGGTTCAACCAGGGCTGTACTGGTTCAACTTTGACAGCGAGTTATTGGAAGTTGTGAAACAGTTTCCTAATTGGTTGGAAGCGTGGAAAAAAGTAGGTAGAGGTTGCACATCTATTTTACAGTTGGAAACTATATGGTAACTCCTTGTAGGTGTTGGAGATTGATATGGTAACTGCTTGTAGGCAAATTAATCCTTATCCAACAAGGATTTGAGTATGAAAACTCTATAAATAGATATGGGTATGAGAGAGAAAATTATAGAGAGAAAAAAATAGTTGAGACTGTGAGAGAGAGAATAGTGTGTAATCAAGTTTTTGAAGTAAAGTTAGTTGTTCTTTGCCCATGGACTAGACAATTTGCCAAATTATGTAAATCTCATTTTTGCTTGTGTGTGATTTTTTTTATTATTATTATTTTTATCTGTTATATTTTCCAATTGTGTGTGTGAAACCCTGATAGGTTGTTCTTTCTCTCAAGGGCAATCTTGGTTTTTTGTTGATTGATATGCTTTATCAATTGTTCTTACACGGCGTTACATGTTTGATGAGGCTGGGTTGATGTTTAGTCTTTGTTTTATTTTTGAATGTTGCCTTAGGTCTCCTGCATGACCACTAGGCTTGTTGTGTCCATCTTTGGATAAAGTACATATTTTTTTTTTCATTTTATCATATAAGCTTACCCATTAAAAAAAAAAAAAAAGAGAGCTAGAGAGAGAAAAAAAAGAAAAAAGCCTTGAAAGTAGGCTAAATAGGGGTTGTGTGTACTTAACACCCCTACATAAAGCAAATATAGATGAAAACACCCCTTAGACGTACATATTCATAAGGGTAAAAGGGCAAAACGGATGTATACAATTTCTTTAAGTCATATTTTGCAGAAAAAAGTGATTTGAGTGGGTTTTCACACAAATTTTAAACCATAAGGGTATTTATATATAGCACATTTTTAAAAATAGGGAAGAAAGTGATTCTCGGAATATATAACAGGGGTGTTAAGTGCACATTACTCACACACACACACACATATATATACACATAATCAAGATTCTTAACCAACTTTCCAGAAATTAATTAGTCCATCAGAATGAATCCTTTAATGCAAATATGTAATTTAAGGGGGTTGAAAAGCCCCCTTTTTTTCCTTTTCTCCTTTCCCTTTTTACCTTCTTAATTTTAAACCAAATAGCAGAAAAGTTGTCCATCATTCTCCTTTCTTTTCTTTCTACCTTCTCAATCTAACTTGTCAATCCAATTGCTCATTTTATTTTATTTTATTTATTTATTTATTTTTTATTTTTGGCAAATAACACACTCACTTGTCCTTTGAATAACTTGACATTCCACTTTGGAAGATGAGTAAGTACACTACTAAACTATAGCCTTTCGTAGTTAAAACACTCTCTTCATCCCGTCAACTTTTTACCATATCTAATCAAATATGAAATGTTGATTCTAGACATATTTATTAAAGAGTTCAGATATAAAAAGACAAAAAAGGGGACATAAAACCATTAAGTGGAAAGGATTAAAAGATAGTTAAACAACCATGTTAAAGAACTAATATTAAAGGGAAAACGATGGGATTGGAACGATGATGTAAATAACTTGTGACTCGCTCAAAATGACCAATTATAGTATGAATAAGGAAAATGAAATTTTGGGTGAAACTAAAGGAGAGAAGTTTATTTAAACAAAAAGATATGGTGGTGGAGTGAGGAACTGGAATAAATAATTAAACTAAAAAGAAAAAACTTTAAAACATGGCAAAAAGTAGACTACAAGAAGACTTAGATACATATAATACACTTAATGTGAAACAAAGATGATAGTAAGTAAAGCTAAACAAAACTCACTAAATGTTTTATATAAAAAAAACTAGGCATAAAAGAGGGTGAGAAGAATATGTTTAATTTAGTAAAGAATCAAGATAGATCAGTAAAATACCAAAATTTAATTAGATATATTATAGATATAGATAACCCAATATTAGCCACAAAAAGGGTAATATATTAACTAGATGAAAGAATTATTTTCAATATCTATTAAATGAGGAATATCGTAGAGAAGAAGTAAAAAAAATGAACTTAACATAGGAATGATAAATACAATCACCAAGAAGGAGGTAGAACCGTAGAGGACATATGTATGAAGATGGAGACTAATAAATCAATAGTCCCGGATTATGTATACTTAAGGAAGCTTGGCGAATGTTACGTAAAATAGGAATTAAATGGCTAACAAAGTTGTTTAACACCATTCTAAAACAAGGCATGATGTAAATGAGAAGAAAATGTATGATAGTACCACGTACATATCCTAATTAATTCAACAATAACTAAATAGTCCATATATAGATACCGAACTTGTTCGGGGCATATCTCTTTGCTCGGGACTCGATTTTTGATACCGTTTCTTCCATTGTTCATCTTTTCTCATTTCGGTTCTTTTTCGTTTCTACATGTTTAAACTCACATTAAAATTATGGGGTTTTAATATTTTATGCTCTTCAAATCTGGACATCTAAATTGTTTAGTTTTTTCGTCAAAGTAAAGTAGTTGGTTCAAAAGTATGACTTATTGCTATGTGCTTAAATGTTAGAATGTTTAGTAGATGTTTACGTGTTTATTGCTCATTGAGGGTTTTTTTTTATTATTTTTTTATTTTTTTAAGGGCATTGATTTAATGGATCCTTTTCCTATGCCCTATGGTTTTCAATATATTCTACTTGCCGTTGATTATATTTCCAAGTGGGTCAAATGGTCTAAGTTACGTAACACTTACCACGTCAGTATACTTGGATAGAAATGTCGATCTCCTGGCCATTATTGGTTGTATGTAGAAGAAGTCGATCATCCGGATTTATCCGGAGGATCATACCTTGTTTTTTCATCATTCAGGCGGTAAGACAGTTGCTCTCATTATGTATGTCGATGATATTGTTCTTACCGTCTCAATGTATTTCTTCCGCAAAGATCTTTGATGTTCAAAACATACACATAACATTTGTAGAGAGAGAGAGAAGTGGTGAAATGGCGACCAAATTTCTGTCACTGCATAGCCCCCCATGCACCTGTCTTCTTCGCTGCTCGCATTGTCCATCTTGCCCTTGCCCTTATCCTTCACAAGGGTGCTCATGGCCAAAATGGGTTAACAAACAACACTTGCTGAAGCTACTTCAACTTGGTGACCACACATGGATAGCTGGCACACAAAGAAACATTTTTCCTCAAAACATCCTTGGCCCCAACAAAAGTTAAAAGGGGCCGAATGATTACTCGAAGATCATCTTGGCCACTTATAACTTTTCTAAGGATGCAAAGCTATGGTGGAAGTTGGTTTCCAACCGACATGATGTTGAGAAGGGCACCTCTTCACCCGGGCCAGGTCAAACCTCTCAGAAAAGAGAGCCTGCTCCATGAAGTTGGGAGCTGACTCCCTAGTGAACAGAGTCAGTTCCCTTGCTGGAAAACACCTGTAGGTTTTTTTTAAACAAATAAATAAATAAATAAAAGAAAAATACACAAATAAACATCCTAATCTTATTCAAGTTCCCTTTGACATCCCGAAGAGTGTTTTAAAGAGTAAAGATAGAATCTTTGAACTTTTTTACAAAATTGAAGTATTATGCAACTTATTCATTCGGGGCTGGTGTTGTTATTATAGTGTTTTTAGATGTGGGAGTCATTAGTACGCCAGCGTTAGCGATTTAAGGCCTTAAGCATAACGGTGCCAATAACATTGTTTGACTCAAAGCCCTTAAGAGTTTGACTCTTGAACGATACTGGGAGCGTGGCTGACTCAAGGGCAGGCGCGAAATTACAACGATATTATCAACAAACCCCTTCTCCCTCAGAGATTTACGACCCTTAGAGACCTTCTTAGTGTTGTTCCACCAAGACATAAATATCATACTTCGAGTCTTCTTTTTGAATCGCTGACTTTGATCAATTTGGAGTTTCGAGTCAAAAGTTATACCCAAAATACTAATTGCAACTAAACCTGATGTTTGCCATTTTGTTGCAATGTGTCTTCTTGAGGTTTACCCAATTTGCAAAGACCTCCAAGTCCAAGTAAATGCAATATTAGCCCAAGGTCACCAATGTTGACCCTATGCCGCGCTGCACTGGATCAATTTTCTATTGAGGCGACGATTCCACAGACCCTTAAGAGGAAGAATAAAAGCCAAGCACCGAAAAAAGTTGTCTTAACTAAGCAAGTAAGCTCATATATTTTTATTTTTTCGACACTATTCACTTTTCGTTTTTTCCCCGTTTGTCAGTTTTTGGGGTGTAGATCAGTGCGTACACATGCATAGATTCACAAAAATATATAAAAAGGACATACAAAATGCGGTAACTATAGAGAAATTAAATTAATATGGTAATAGAATAAAGTCTAAGGAAGGAATCCATAATATCTGATAACCAATTCGGATAATTGCTAGGGAGACCAACAATTAATGGAGGTTATATATACCTATTTAGATAGTGGATTAAAGAATGTAGGAGAAATCAACAAGACATGCATATAGTTTTTAGACTTAGAAAAAATGTATCCAAGAGAGATAATTTTGTAAGCCCTACAAAGAAAACTATTTCCTTACGAATCATAAAAATATTCAAGATATGTATATGAATACAAAAACTAAAGTTCGTACCATGTATGACGGCATTAGTGAGTTTTCCATAAATGTAGGATTATACCAAGGTCAAATTGGTGCTAAATCCCATATCTATTTGCAATTATCTTAGATAAAACAACTAAATAATTCTAAAACGAGATTCCATAGTGCATGATGATTGCCGATGATATCTCGTTCTTCAATATCTCCAAAGAAAAATAAAACTAGAAATGTGGAGAACTTTAGAATCATAAGGTTTAAGAATTAGTTGAACTAAAATCGAGTATATAGAGTGTATTTAATAAAGTTTAAGACATTGATAAATAGTATTCCAAAACCAAAATATTACTCAAAAAAATCATTTTTGTAATCTAGGATCGATAATGCAAAATGATGGAGAGATAAGTAATGATACTAGTAGAATCGAACCAGGTTGGACAAAATAGAAACAAGCTAGTGGGATTTTATATACTAAAAGAATAACAAAAGGAAAATTCTATAGGGCCATTATTAGACTAACTATGTTATATGGAGTGAAGTGTTTAATCCTAAAAAAAGAAACAAAATAATGCCTTTATGTGGCAAAAATGATAACGTTAAGATGAATGAGTGAAGTGATTAGAAGAGGTAGGGTTTGGACACATACATCGAAGACCTAAAGATGTGTCAATCAAAAGAGGAGACTAGTTGTAATAGAATGTGAGAGATAAAGAGGGTGACCAAAAATAACATGGGATGAAGTTCTTAAAAATAATTTTTAAAAGTTAAATATAATAAGTGAAATTACATATAATAAAATAACTTGTAAAAAGAGAATTCATGTGGCCAACTCTATTCATATATACTCCCTCTGTCCCAATTTAGATGTCACTTTTGGAGAGTAGGAATTTTTAAGGGGACATGTGGGACATATATGTCCTTCTAAGTTTTGAATATTCAAATTTGAAATTTTAAATTCCAAGGACATATATGGAAAGATGTAAAATATATTGTTTGAAAAAGGAATTTTCATTCCATGATCTTGATTCAATTGTAGAGGCCATTTTAATGCTAGAAGAAGATGTTAAACATACATACATATAGAATAATCACATCAAAGGCTTGAGAAAGCCTTAAAGTGAATGTTCTCACTTATTGAAGATCCCTTGAGTTAGATTTTTCCCCCTAAGACCTCCTTCTTCAAGATGATGGACTTGCTTTTAGGATTTACCCATATGCCTCCATGAATGACTTTGGTGGCTAAGCTTGTTGGAGCTCTATAGAGATAAAATGTTTGTCTTCACACACAAATAGTGATCAAAGACTTACTAACAATACATGGCCTTCATATATATATAGGCACATGTGGTGGAAATAAAAATTCTCAATCTCTATTAATAAAAGTGATATCTCCAATCTCATGGGCCTTCAATATCAAGTTGGCTATAGGTGGGAATCCCTTGGAATTATTCTTTTATTGACTCCAATGAATTAATAATTGACCATGTCCAACTACAATGGATCCAATTTAATTAATTCATAAATTAATTTCTATTCAAATAAAAGAAATTATTTGACCTTCAATCAAATAATCCCTCTATCCCAAAATACATGTCTTGCTTCGGGAATCCAATTTTTTATTGTAGTGGAGTTTTAATAATTTTTTATTGTATTGATAAGAGTAAAGTTTCAAATATGCCCTTGTTAAAAGACAAAATAGTGCTCTATAATTAATGCATTTGTTTAGGTAAAAGGATAGTTTGTGAATGATATAAAAAATAGTATTGATGAGTGCTGAAAAGTGCACATTTAAACCTATTAAACTTAGGTGTTCTTAGACCTTAATCTATCTTATTTTCCCGCTTAGATTGATTTTATGTTATTTCCATTTTCAAGCACTTATTCCAAAAATAAGTCAATTTAACTAAATAAGAGCATTAAAGAAGCAATGTTGAGTTAATTGGAAGAAAGGAGCAAAATGGAAGCAAAATGAAGCAAAGTGGTGGAGAAACATCAAGTTTGATCAATCTCAGCATTACTTCGATCGATCAGGAAGTAATCGATTTAAGCATTTCAAGATGGATCCAAGCTTTTTGTCCTTATCCCAAAGATTCCACCATGTTCGATCGATCCAACAATTCTCAAATCGATCAAAAAGATTCGATCTTATCCTTTTGTACCACCCCACCTACCACTTTTGTCTCTTTCCCAAAATATTCCATAAATATCTCAAATTTGTCTTTATCCAAAAAGGCGCCGCCAAGGAAAGATCGATCTAGCCAAAGTTTGATTAGTTTAAGTCAAAAGCTAGCTCATTAAAAGTTATCTCATGGTGTAATCATTAGAAGAGCCCTTGTGTACGAGGCCAGACCATTGGGTGTGACATTTGAGCTACCTATATAAGGATTTTGAGCCACTTTTACAAAGAAGGGAGATCATATCTTAGATACCATCATTCTATTCTTAGAGAGCAAGAAAGGAGAGGAGGCTATAGACACATTCTTGGGAGTTCTTCTATCCAGCTTAAGAAGAAGAGCATTTCTCCCATTGAGATAGCCTTTGAGGGTTGGAGGATTACATCAATGAGTGGCTAAACATCTCCTTGGGGCTAGAGTTAGCCTTAAACATGCTTTCTATACCTTGATTTATGTATTATTGAGGGGATTTGTGTTGTAATACTTGTTTTGACACTTGATTTATATATGAATCTTGTTTATTCAATGATTTATGTGGTTAAATACTTCTAATTGATCATTTCATTCTATCCATATGTCTATGTATGATAGAGTAGATGTTCATGTGTTTATCTCTAACTTTTGTGTTGTTGATGCATGTCTATATGTGTTAATGCTAAAGATCTAGAGATTGTCAAGACATAGTGCTTAATAGAATACTCTTGTAGTTTATTTGATGGTTCATACTCATTTTTTAATGGATTGTGCCTCTCCCTTAGTTTAATTAGTTTAATTTTCATGTCACTAGCTTAGTTGTAGTGTAGTTGCCTTAGTTGTTAAATGGGAGGACAATCCATGCTTGTTGTTTGATGTTCCATACTTATGAATGCAAGTAGTATATGTCTCTAACCATGTGATGTGTTTGGATTATGAGCTTAAAGAAAGAATTAATGGCTTAGTTTAATATATTGAGCTATTCATTGTGTTGTCTAGACAATATATACTTAATTAGTCATCTATGCTTATTGAAACAACCACACACACTCAATATTATGGCAACACATGTTTTCCCCTCATTAATTATGAATTAAGTGTATAAAAAGGTGAAGTTTAGTGGCGACCTCTAAGTCCCAAGACCTTTCTCTCTTATTTTCTTTATCCTTTATTTACTTGTTCTATATTGAGCTTGATTAGTTTAGTTTCTAGTTTAATCAATCAAACCAACCATATTTTGGTCATTTGACCTACTAACCCTGAAGTGTTTCCAAGCTAATACAACCCCCCAATCCCTTGGAACAATCCCTTCTCACTCATACTACATAGTATAGGTGTTAAGTGATTTATAAATTTTAAATATGGTGCCCACTTGGCACTAATTCTAAATTCAAAGTGGTGTGCATTGTTTTGTGCATACACCCAATAGCCGCACCATCTACCCTTGTCATTCTGTCAGTTCCCATTATCATTCACTTTCTCATCTCGCAGATCAGCAGAGTCTATGCCACCCGCTTCTCAGCCTTAGCCTGTTAATATTTTCCTCGGCCAAGTCATACAGTACACTGAACCAAAAGAGGGCCTCCTCTAACTCCTCGTATTTCTCTACCAACTTACAATATCTTGGGACACCCTGATCGTACCCAAACTGCCATAGTACACGCCTTGAATTGTAAACCTTCAGCACATCGCCCAACTTAAATCGCCCAGGCAAATAGCCTAGCAGCACTACCAAAGCAAACATCTGCTCATTTGCGTCCCATGGCTCTTGCCTTAGAGGAAACACCCTTGCCTCTTCCCAATAGAATCCCACATCGGTCATTCAGCTACGTCCTCCCTGTACGGTCTAAATATAAATTCCCGCTTGGAGTCAATCACCTCTCCTACTGGATTCCCTGCACATTCGCCCTACCCAATGTCTCCCCCGTGCCTCTTGATCTTCCAGCTCTAACGGGAGAGGCCCATACACTAACCGCTCGTATAAAAGCATCTATAAAAACCCAGTTGCCACGTAGGACGCCATGGGATATCAACCAACTGAGTGAGTGTTATCCTCAGTAACCATGTCCAGTCGCTAATATAAAGTGCCCAAAAATAGAGGCCCCAACGGGTTCCCAACTCCGCTTGCTATCTGGCACCATCAACTCAATGGCACATCATTCGGAGTCCCTAGAAATACATACTTCGACAACTAGCACAACACATAAGCCGCGAGTTTTGCAGGATGCCCAATTTTATCCCCATCGACAACTGGGCACTCCGACTTGTCACCTTTGAATTATGGCTTCAAATCCATGAACCAATATCGAATCCAGGCCCCTGTTGTGCTCTTTCTTGCCCCCCACCCTCTCACTGCACATAGATCCTTTCGCACAAAAAAAAAAACCCATAATTTTTGGTCTTCTCTAGACCCTCTTTCAACGTGGCCATGATGGTTGTCTCCGCCAGGTCCATCGTCAAGGGCACAGTAAACCCTCTATACATGACATGTAGGCCAAACAGTTGGGCCACATCCTCCAGTGTGGGTGTGAACTCCCCTCACTTCACAACAAAGGTGTGTGTCACACTGCACCACCTTGATAGCAGTAGTTCTAGTCCTGGACCATCCCAGGGCACCCTCAGTTTGCGAGACAGATGCATGGCTCATGTAACCCTCGCTTGATGATAAGCGCCGAATATTGTGTATTCAAGCGCCCTAAATTACATTAGTTAAGTCCGTTAATTGATTATTTTAAGTAGATTATCTCCATCTGCTTGTTTTTGTACATTTTCAGGTCAAAGTGCAAAAAGGAAGTAAAATTGATGCCTTGTGAAATTTTGAACAAAAAGGATGCCATTTCTGATTCTCTGGCTGCAGTGGACCTCGAACTTAAGTGCCAATTTCAACCAACCAAACTCAAGATCTGGACTTTCATCAAAACATGAAGTTTGTTAATCCCTGAATCAGCTTTCCAAATCTTCAAACGGTTCATCATTCGGAGCTCGGAGCAGAGAGTTATGGCTTTGTTACCAG